>JAJEJO010000093.1:694944-784932 GCA_020662805.1 Glaucomys volans | reverse complement strand
AAAGCCAACAGCAGCAACCTAGCGATGCCCTAAGCAGTTTAGCAAGAGTTAGGCCTGATTATACTTTACAGCCAAGAAGCATATTAAACCATGTTTCTGTCTTTAGAAATTGTATATAATCACAGCATATAGGTGCCTTAACTAATGTTTAATAGATTGGCAGTATTCTGGGGATGTTTTTTGATATAAATCTTAATTCCTTAAAAAATCAGTAATATAAATATGCACTCAAATCTGTTCGAATATCAAATCCTCTAACCCTCATACATGTTTTTTATTTCTTAGAAACTAGAATTCATAAGTTATCAATTCTCTCAATATTTCAACTATATAAGGTAGGGGATACTTTGAAAACTGTTGTTAGCCTTCTCACTTTAACTTTTAGGAGTGTTAGTGGACAAAAGAAAAAAGAGAATGAAAACAATTTGCACAAACCAAGCTTATATCCACACGCTCAGATTTGATTTTCAAAGACATACAGGTTTTTAATAAGTTATAAACACAGATGTTTGGGGGAAAAGAAAAATTTCTGTCAGTTTTTCTTTTATTAAATTGGGTGAAGAGTAGAAGAAACATAGATCTGAAGCTGGAAAGTTTATGAGTAAAGATGACATGAGGGAACGGAATCAACACTTACCAAATGCAAAATGGACTAGGGTGATGGTTATTTTGATGGCTTCAGTACAATTGATAGACAATTGAATTCAGTGTGAAAATCACAATTGTTGAGCTGCAGTCACCCTGGTCCTTCACAAGGCTATTCCACTCAATGCTTCTTTTGGGTAAGAAATTATAGCCTTAATTATACAATCTTACTTCCAGACCTCATTTCCACAGTTTATCACAGAACAATCAAACTGCGTAGTGCTCTTTCCACTAGCCCTGACCTCAGAATTTGGCCTCAGAATAAGATTTACAGGATCCTAGAAGTTTACGTTCTCTGAGAAAATTATCTTTATAGCATGACAACTTTATCTTTTGCAAATTGATATGCTATAAAAATCAAAACTTAGTCATTGAATGTCTCTGTAAAAACAACAAAGTAAGTGATTTGAAAGTACAAATTCCTCCTCCCAAATATTTGTGGGCCAAATAAAAGATGCAATTGACTTCGGGAATTTTAATAGGTTATAACCAAGCCAAGTCTCATCACTTTATGACTAAATCTCTTGATTTACTAAGACACTGTCTGGACTATGAAAATAGGAGTATCTCCTTGATTGAGCAGAAAAAAGAGATAAGCATAAGTTACTTATAATTCTTGGTCTATTTCTTCTTCCAAGAAATCCTTCCCTTGTTAGTCAATCATTTTTATAAACAATCTGTCTGATAAAAGCAGCTACATTAATCCATTTTTTAAAACTTTTTTTTCTATTAGTTATAAAGGTATTTTGAAGAATGTAAGGTTAAGAATGCATGGATATTATGTACAATGTATTTCAAAAAAATGAGATTATAGAAAATGCATCAAAAATAGCAATAGGATCAAAAAATGTTAAAGCAGGCTTGTTCTCAATATCAGCATCTCCAAATTGCTAAAATGAAATTAAAACTCCTTACAACATAATTTTTTTCTCATTGTGACTTTTCTTCACATTTGAAGTTTCTTTTCATTATCTGTTGGTGTGAACTAAAGAACACAAATTTGCAAAACTAACTGCTAATGAAAACTTTATTATGGGCATGAGAATTTATACTGTGTCAATAGTTCCTTATGAAATTTCTGTTTTCAAGCCCCCAACAAGGCATCTTGTAGATGTGGTGTCTAATGAGATGCTTATCAAAATGGAGTTCCTTGTAATGGGAGTGTTACTAGTGGTTATAGATATGACTGGGAGGAAAGACTGGGGTGACTCATTATAACCTGTTACCACCATAAGAATAAAACCTCAAATGCCTTGAAAAATAGCTTGGAGAAGAGAGAGATTTCATTGTTGGCTTTGGACAGAGACCTTTAAAGAGAACAGGAGGTGTGATATTTACACACTACCCACCCCCTCCTCCACTGAAAGCGTAATTCCAAAGACAGGAATAGGGAAGTGGTTGTGAAGGATCATCCTAATTCAAAACACACGTCGGTACAGAAGGCCCTGCCTGTTGGTCAAAATATGGTTCCTGTTGAAACCAGAATTGGACAGGCAGTTAGTGTAGAAATCAGGGAATCTGGTCAAATTGAGGAATGGAGACCATAAGAGTCTGGGAAGTTGGAGACGCCCCTGGGAGATTGGAATGTCAGTGTCTCCAGAGCCCTTTTGATCACCAAGGTTACCTGCTTAACTGCCCCTCCCCAAAAACTGCAGGCAGGGAGTTACTAATTAATGCCTCTTGGTCCCCCACCTGAATCTCCAGGTGGCCCTTCCCCCTGCCATTCACATCTCACCTTTTTGCTGTGTCACCACCCCCATATGGGCAGGAAGGAGAGATAGATAAGGGTCAAAGGAAAGAGTAGAACAAAGAAGACCATAACCTATAAAAGATGTAGGGTGCGCTTACTTCTCGGGGATTCCAGAACATCAGCCATGGCCCCCTTCTCCCACCCAGGAGAAGTTTGTATTACTACTTTTAAATAAAGCCTGCTTAATATGCTTGCCATGACTTGCTTCTCTGGGGTTATACTTCAACACCCGAGGAAGCAGAACCAGTCACCAGTATGCGGCGGTATCACTGTCAGGCATCATCTATTTATTTATTCAATAAACTTTTAATGGGTGGCCTATCGTGCCAGTTACTGGGTCAGATAATGGAACTGTGAAGATTAGTAAGACAGAGTCCTCCTCCTGAAGGAACCTACATTCAAGTCAGAAAAGTAGATAAGGGAAACAATAACAACCAGTGAAATGGGTGTGTCATCTGTTCGAACTAAGAGCAAAAGGAAATGTCAAGACAGGCTTCCTTCAAGGGATCACAGAAGCCAAATTTGGGGAGATTGGAAAACAGAGTGTATATGAATAAAATGCTCCACAGGAACGGGGAGCTCACTGTGGGTGAAGAAGTCTGGCCCTGGACCCGGCTGGTGCAGACTATGGAGACAGGATGTTGAGGTCTGAAGCCTCTGTCATGAGAGACCTTCCATGCCAACTGGTGTAGAAGGCTCTGAGGACAACGGAAGGATGCCAAGCAGGAAATAGTTCAGACAAGTTTATTCTGTATTGAAATGGGGCCAAACATGAATGGAAGACATCTTAGGAGACAGAGCAAAAGTCAAGGTAGATTTGGGAGAAAGTGAGGACGGTTGTGAAAATCCTAAAGCAGGATTGTTGAAATCCTGCTGTGGATATTTCTGTTCTGGTTTGCAAAAGTCAAGCAGCTCTTACCTTTAAAGATTTCTTAAACTGTCTTTCACAAGTCGCATGAGCGAACCCTGAGTGCAAGTGATACTTCTCTCTCAGGTATTAATGATCCAGAATTATTCTGAACAGGCAAATTATGCTAAATAGCAGATTTATCTTTAACAATATATGCATCAAATAAATTATTTATTAGATACTTTGTTCACAACAGGTTATAAACTCAGAATCACAAATGCTGTATTCAGAATTCCGTAAAACTAAAAATATCAACTGACACGGACAATAGGGAATGTTTTCCTTCTCATTTCGTAGTAATATTTTTAGTTATAGATGGACACAATACCTTTATTTTGTGTTTATTTTTTATGTTGTGCTGAGGATGGAACCCAGTGCTTCACACATGCTAGAGAAGTGCTCTATCACTGAGCCACAACCCCAGCCCCTCCCTCTCATTTTTCACCTACTCACGTCTATACACAAACAGGTCTCCATGGAGTTCTACCCATAAGATCTGGTTAAGCCTAGTGATCTACTTATCCCTTTATTCTGAGAATAAACCTGAGTGCCACCCCACAGCCTTGCGTTATTCCTTAGAAACCAATGCTCCTTGGCAATGCAACATTTTTTATGCCTTCATCAAAATCAGTATAAGCTGATGCAATTCCTTAATTCACTGGACGATTATCTCATAAATAAGGAACAGCCTTAAGCACTGGTCATGGGGGTGATTTGCAGATATTTTGTTTTGTTGGATTGCTTCAGTTTTGTTTTTATCATAGTCTTCAAAGTCTTTGACTTCTTGTGTTTATCAACTGCATAATTAATTTTATTGTATATCAATTTCTTAAAATAATGTTAAAAGTAATTTCCATAAACATAATTTATCATTTTTCTAATCAATTAGAAGTGACAGAATGAAAATGGCTCATCTCAATAAATACATTCCACAAAATGAAATTTTCTACTCAAATTCACTATTTTATCCTAATCTTCCTTTAAGATAAATTTTTATATCTTTTACAAGTTAGAGGATAAAACACATCAAGGCTCAGGTTCCAGCAGATGAGCTGGTTGTTTCTGTGGCAGATACAGATTGGGCAGCTAGGCAGGAACAACGGCTTTTGCCATGGTAGACCTGCACACAGAGAACACATTTCAACACCTGAACCTGTTTGGATAATGTAAGTGCATTTGCGTTGTTCAAGTCTCCTTCTTCCCTTCAGAAAGAAAGCACAAATGAAATTTTCATCTCGTGGCAATTGTCAGAATGGTGTAGGAGATTTAAACCGAGAATAAATACTGAAAATGAATTTTTAATTTTGTTTTCTTCTGGAACAATTTGGTAGTTGCTCTATTGGCTTACAATTACCATTAATCCCATTATTAGCAGTTCAGGGGAGAAATAACTAATTCCATATATTTATGAGTTATAAGAACTTCAAAGTAGCTATATCTTTAAGAAGTTGCTTAAGTAATCTTTTTATTGTCTCAAACTCAAAATTTACAGAGCAATACCCTTCATCCTCAACCAGTTCTATTCATTTCGGAATTATAAAAATTTTCTTACCTGAGTTAAATGAAATTTTTTTCCTAAAACTTTATGTTGGAAAAAATATATTCACCAGAGTTATTTTAAGAATAACTTGTACTTTTAAAAGGTCAGAAATCAGATCTAATATAGCTAGTTAGCATTTTATAGCTTCTCCTAAGTTCCCATAAAATACTTAATGATTAAAACAGGAGAATATATGCTGTCATACTCAATCAGGTATATAAGAAAAATTATAAAGTCAGCAAAATATATAATTAATGGACATGAAGTCATCCATACAACCACTCTTTTGACAATCACTAAATCCAGAAAAGGGTCTCTTCAATATGAACAAATAACTTTATTGTCCAATTTTTTGTTGCTATAACATATAAATATGATTTATTTTTACACATCAAACTTGTGATTTACAATTTTGATAAACTCATCCATTTCACCCAGTATTTTTTTGTAAATTATTTGATGTTCTATATACATGTCTTCTGTAAAGACAGTTTTAATACTTCCCTTTCAGTTCATGTGCCTTTTCTTTTTCTTTCTTTTTTTTTTTTTGGTACTGGGGATTGAACCCAGGGGCCCTCCACCACTGAGCCACATCCCCAGCCCTATTTTGTATTTTATTTACAGACAGGGTCTCACTGAGTTGCTTAGCACCTCACTTTTGCTGAGACTGGCTTTGAACTCACGATCCTCCTGCCTCAGCCTCCCAAGTGCTGGGATTACAGACATGCGCCACCACGCCCGGCCCTTTTCTTTTTCTTGCACCATTTTTCTGGGATGGCCCTTCAGTGCAACATCAAATAGGAATAATGTGGGGACATCAGTTGCCTTGCCTCTTGGGAAGAAAGCTTTCAACACATAAAAACTAAGTCTGAAGTTAGCTATGTTTGTCGTAGATGTGTTTTATGAGGTTAAGGAAAGTCCTTTCTATTCCTAATGTGCAGAGTTTTTGTCATAAATGGATGTTGAATAGAATAAGATTTATCTATATCTATTGATAAGCATATATGGTTTAGACAGTTTTTGTTTATTTTTCTTTTCTTCCTTCCTATTTTAAAGATTGTTATTCATTTTTGGAGACAGTTTAAATTGTCTAGGCTGGCCTTGAACTTTTGCTTCTTTTGCCTCACCCTCTGGAATAGCTGGGCTTGCAGGTGTTCACCACCACATTCAGTCTCCATTTTTTCATTTTTAGTCTGTTGGTATGGTAATTAACATTGCTTTATTAATATTGAACAGAGGTTCAAAGGAGAAATGATTGGGTTACAAGAGTCTTAATCAAATCAGTGAATTAATCCCTTCATAGGGATTAACTGAGCGTTAATTGAAGTGGTAGGGTATGGCGGGAAGAGGTGGAATTGGTGGCTTTGGGGTATGTATTTTGTATCTGGCAAGTGGAGATTCCCTCTCTACTTCCTGATCACATTGCGAGCCACCTCCCTCCGCCATGATGTTCTGCCTCACCTTGAGCCCTGAGGTATTGAGCCTACTGTTTATGGATTGAGACTTCTGAAACTGTGACCCTTCAAATAAACTTTTCCTCCTCTATAATTGTTCTGGTTGGGTCTTTTTAGTCAGAGGTGTAAAAAAACTGACTAAAACATTGTTGAACTCAATTTATTATTTTTAATGATTTTTTTGCTCAAGTGGGATATTGGTCTATAGTTTTCTTTCTTTGTAATGTCTTTGTTTGGCTTTAGTATTCGAGTAATCTGATTTTATGAAATAAATTTGGATGTACTTTCTTCTCTTATATATTTTGAAAGACTTTATGTAGAATTTATATTATTTCTTTTCTAAGTGTTTTTACAGATTTTATCAATGATGGTATAAGAACCTGCCTAAAGTGTCCCTTGTAAAACTTATCAAATTGTGAAACTTAATTTTTATAAAAGATACAATCTTATTCAGATTTTCTTTTTTAATGTTAGGTTTGGTAATCTGAGTCAATAAATTTCTCCATTTCATCAAAGTTGTCACATTTATTGGCACAAAGTTTGAATTCATCTTCTAGTTCTGCAAAACAATTTATCAAAAACTGAGAAATTTAAGAGGAAACATTGGTTACCTCTCAGTTTCTGTGGGCAGGAAACCAAGGCAGAACTTAACAGAGTCCTCTAACCTGAGTCTCACAAGGCTGCAGTCCAGGTATGTAAATGGTTGCATTCCTTTCCAGAGTTCACTGTCACATGGTCATTAAGAGACATCTCTTCCTGAATTTCTCATTTTCTTGCTGCTGGTCAGTTGAAGCACTCTCAGCTCAGATCACCTGGAGTTCCTTGCAGAGTAACCCTTTTCCAGACTCTCCAGGATCATGGAAATTCACTTCTCTAAGACCAGCAAAAGAATGTCTCAGTGTGATAAGACATAGTCTTATACAGTGTGACCATGGGAGGGGTTATCATGATATTGATAGCCGCCATGCCTAATTGAGGGGAAAGGATTATATAAAGTAGTTACTCAAGAGGGTGGCAATTTGGGGGGACATTTAGAAGTCTGACTCCCCTAAATTGTTCCTAAATCCTTTTATTATCCTTTTAATTTCATTAACACTGTAATTATTTCCCTTCTTTCACATCTAATATTGGCAATTTCTATATATCTCTCTTTTTTCTTGGTTAGTCTAGTAAGAAATTTATTGTTCAATCTCCTGTTTGTATCGATTTTCACAGTTTTGTTTATAGATTTTCTCTCAGATTTAGTTTCCTTTTAATGATGTATTTTGGATTTCATGTGTTCCTCTTTTTCAAACTCTTAAGACTGGCTTAGATAGTTTGTGTTAGATCTTTCATCTTTTCTACTCTAAGTTTTTAATCATTGTTCATATCTAATCATTGCTTTAACCACAATCCATTAAGGTTGGTTTTCATATTTTCATTTTGATTGAGGTTAAAATATTAACTAATTTCTCTTATGGTTTCTATTTTTTATTAGTTTCTAGAAGTATGCAATTTAAGTTCCAAATATTTGGGGATTTCTAACACATTAATCCATTATTAATTTCTAACTTAATTTGATTTATTTAGAGAATATACTCCATAGAATTTAAGTTACTTGATTTTTGTTTTTGTTTTATGGCCCAGAATGCAATCTATCTTTATAATTGTACCATATACACTTGAGAAGAATGAAAATTATCCTGCAGTTGGGTAGAAAGTTATAAAAATGAAATTTCAAATCAGTATTTAATTGCTCAATCTACCATTTATTGAGGGAGAAGCACTGAAATCTCCACGTCTACAACTGCTGATTTATCAATTTCCCTTTTCAGCTCTGTCAGGTTTTGTTGATAGGCTCTGAAACTCTGTTGTTAGACACACCTGCCTTGAGAACAGTTCTGCCTTCCACAGGAATGAGCCCTCATTATTACAGACCTTCCCTCTCTATGCCTTACATTCTGTCTTGACTTCATGTCTTCTACTGTTTGATGTTAACCTTGTCCCTCCAGGTTTCCTACAATTAAAATTTGTAAGGTATTTCCTTTTTATCATTTGCCTTTACACATATCTGTATCTTTATACTAAAAATGGATTTGGTATAGGTGGGCCATGTGATTTCACCAATCTGACATTCTTTCACTATTTATTGGAATATTTGAACCATTTTTATTTGATGTAATTATCAATATAATTAAACTTAAATCTATTATTTTGCCATTTGCTTGATATTTTCTCAGACTATTCTTAAGTTTTCCTTTTCCTTTGCCTTGATTGAGACTAAATTTTTGGTTTTTGGTGACTTATCCAGTATGCCTTTTTGTCTGATATTTTTAGTGGATATTCTAGAGCAGCCCTGTTCAATAGAAATATAAAAAAAAATATAAATGATATCTACATGAATAAAATATATGTGAACAATATATATAAATTATATGTAAGTCACGTATGTATAATATAAAATATATATACATAGTTTGTAACAAACTACATAGTTTATAAAATATTTAGAAGTCACACTGAAATAAAAATTCAGGCAGTTCATGTTAGCTATGGATTTTAACCAAAAGAACCAAAATAATGCTATGTCAACATGTAATTCATATAATCAATAATGAGATAAAACTGCATCATATTGCTCCTACTGTGGCTCCTGGAAAGACTGCTATATTCTTTATGTAGTTTACTATCAAAACTGAATAATCTGAATCTGATCATGAGAATGCAAAAGAAAATTTAAGGTTATTGCACACACACAAGCAAATGGGCCTCATTCCTCAATAATGCACTGTTGGGAAACACAAAGAAAGGCTGTGGAGCTAGTCTAGGTTAAAGGAGATTAAGGGGACAATGTGCCCAAAGGCAACTTGATTGGTTGTGGGATAAGGAAAAATTGTTAAAAAGAACGATGTAGGGCTAATTGGTGAAATTGATTAACAGACTGTAGATGATATTATAGTATTGTATGAATATTAGTGAACTTTATGATTTAACTTTTTTTATATAAGAAAATGACCTCATTTTTTAGACATAAATACAGGACCATTGAGGAGTAGATGTGTCTGCTGTCTTCAAGTTCCTCTTACATAATTCAGCAATAATGATAATAAGTATTAAAAGATAATGATATTGTTATTATGTGTACACAGAAAGAATGATTTAAAATGTGGTAAAATATTAACATGTGGAGAAGTTTATTGAGGAGTGAATCATACTATTCTTGCCACTTCTTTGCAAATTTAAGGTTTTCAAAAATTAAAAATAGTAAATTTAGAAAGTTACTAGATACATGGTCATGCAGACTATCACTACATGACTATAGTCATGTAGTCATGACTATATATAGAATTTTGTTTAGAAACTATGCCATAACACTAAAATATCAAATAGTTATCAATTCAATATTGGTAGATTTTATATGTCCAGAAATTTATCCTCTTTTTCTACATTTTGCTATTCGCTAGGGCATAATTGCTTATGGTCACTTATTCTGATCCTTTATATTTCTGTGATATCAGTTATAATATCTTCTTATTTCAAATCTAATTTCAGTATTTTTGAATTTTTTCTTGATTTTCTTTGGTTAGTCTGATTAAAGATTTGTCTATTTTGTTTGTTTTTTTTAAATAAAACACTTATTTTATTGATCTTGTTATTTCTTGGGTTTAATTTTGTTTGAGCTTTGATCTTTATTATTTTTTCCTTTCACTAAGTTGGGATTTGGCATTCTTGTTTTCTAATATCTTGAGGTCCATTGCTATGTTGCTTATTTGTAATCTTTCTCTTTTTGATGTAGTCAATTATTTCTATGAAATTCCTTCTTAATTCTGCTTTTTCTGTATCTCAGATTTTTCTCTTGTGTTTTCATTTTCACTTTCATTTATTTCAAAAATTTTCTTATATTTTACTGTTATTTGCATTTTTTATGATAGGAAAATATTAATTTTGCAATAAACAAACTAACATGAATTTATATGATCAGTATTTCATTTTACAAATATAGTTTTCAAATATTACTTTAGGTCACACATGAACTAATCTGCTCACTTTTGACTTTGAATATTCATAAACATGTGAAGTGTGTAGCTTGTAGAGATGGATAATAAATGAGAAAAAATCATCATGAGAAACTGTGTAAGGACATAAAAAAAAAAGAAGATATAATGAGCCTTTTTTGTGACACTGAGGAATGTTCCTATGCAGCTAATTATTTCTTTTCATTGTATCTTCCAGAGGTATCTTGAGTTCTGGAATGAAGTTTCAAGATAACCATGTATTTTTGATTTGAGGGTTGCCAAAAAAGAGACTCAATCAGTATATCTACCTTATTTGTGGCTAAAATGTTAGAAGTCATTGTTTCTGTAGGTTTTTTGAAACCAAGGGCCATTTTCTATTGATCTCTGAATTTTCAACACTGGCATATGATTACTGAATGAATAGATGAATGAAATACCAGAAATCCCTAAGCACTTATCGATTCTCTGAAATGCAAACACTATTCCAAGGGATAACACAATATTCTCGAATGCATAACAATTGAGACAGTTTGTCAGATTAGCTACCTCAGTGACCACATTCGTGCAGATTCAAACCTGGCACCTACACCACAATCCTGACTCACACTCTTCAGGAAACTCCAGAAAGGACAGAACTTCTAGAAATAAGAATGAGGGAGGGTTGGACATATGATTCTGCAGGATTTGATACTGATTTCAGTTAAATAGAGATATGAACAGCATGCAGGAAACTAGAACATTACTATGACAGGAATTCTGCTTCTTACTCCAGATCCTTGATAATGATTACCAAATGCTTTCTGTGCCCTAAAGTCTAGAAGGGCACATTTTTACATCTGTGGTTAAGTTTTCACAACACCAAAAGTAACTAATGAATTCAATGCGATGCTTTGCCAGTGTAAGCAAAGCATCAGTCAGCTGTGGCCGACTATAATTTGGTAGTTCTCTGTATTCACTTACTTATTCACCCATATATTTAAACAATTACTGAGAACAGTCTGCCCTCCATATCCATGGGCTCCACATCTGCAGATTAAACAAACCACAGATCGAAAATATTTGAAAAATTCCAGAAAGCAAAACTTGAATTGCCCTGCACCAAGCACGATGCTGAATGCAGTCAAGTAACATGATGTGTGGACACACCCTGCTTAGCCTCCCACCATTTCTCAGCTCCTCTGTCTGTCTCCAGCCCTGGTTTGAGTGTTGTTCACCTCATGTCATGTATTCTGCATGCCTATGGGGGTTGCAGCTGTAATGAACACACACATTCTTTTTCTTTTCATTATTATTTGAATAATAGCATTCACATTGTATGAAGTGTTATTAATCATCTAGAGATGATTTGAAGTGAATGGAAGCATGTGTAATGTGGGTTAGTTATATGCAAATGTCACATCATTTCACATGAGGAAATTGAGTATCCACAGGTTTGGGTATCCATGAGGATCCTGGAACCAGTTCCTCTTGGATATTGAAGGATAACTGTACTTGTTTCAGCTAAGTCTGGTAAGGGATATAATGATCTCTGATTTTCAGAATCACTATGACCCTTCTATGAGGATCATACTCCTTGCCTCCCCGTCTTCCCTCTTTCTTCCTGTTCCTCTTCCTCCTTCTCCTTCATTTTAAACATTCGTTGACAGTGTATGTTTCAAGCATTGTAATATTTCTTTCAATTTTCATTAATCCTCATTTTGCTGAGGAGAAAACTTATTCACACAGAGGTTCAAGAACTTACCAAGGATGAACAGCCCAGCTGGATAGGATTTGAATCCAAGAAATAGGTCTTCAGAGCTTTAGCTTCTAATCATTTATTCATTATGTATGTATAGATATTGTGCAAATTATTATAATTAAATATATATATAATTTAGAGCCTTCCAAATTCAAAAAATAGTCTCCTTCTCTTGGTTACATCTTTACAATATAGTAAACACAGTAATACAGAAATTTCAGTATACCAAGAGTAATAAACCCAGTCAAGGAGTTCCAATTCCCTTTTACTCTTTAGACTGACCTTCACACTGCTCTCGGCCCTCAACCTGAAGAAGATTATGCCACTTTTCAGAAAGGTCCAGGGCCTCGTGGGACAATGTTTACTTTATTGACTCAAAGATAATCATAGAGACCAGGGTGTGACAGTAGTTGTGCCTGGCACTTGTAGAAGAGCCTGAGGACTTTACCCACCTTCTATTCCAGCAAGGAGAAGGGTTCTGATCTAGTGATAGAAGGTCGCCCAGGTTAACAGTTGCTAATAAGGAAATTGGCTCGCAGGCTTCTGCAAGGCTAATCCCAGAAGAAATTGCTGAGGGAAATTCCCAGTCCTTGCCCAGAGAAATCCCACCAGTAACTGGGAAAAAAAAAAAGAAAAAAAGAAAAAAAAGAAAAAAGAAACAACTTCTCTTTAAATATATTATAGAACCAGGAATTGGAGGTGAGTATTTGCATACATTATTCATCATCTCTGTCTGTGACTGCCCTACTTTTAGATAGAACTGGGGCCACAAATTAATACCAACTTCCATTCAGAATTTCCAGAGTTTCCCCAAACATTCCCCACAATACCATAATGTCTTTGAAGACAGAGAGAGAGAGAGAGAGAGAGAGAGAGAGAGAGAGAGAGAGAGAAAGATATTAGGGATGATAGGACCTATAGGTGTGGCCATACTGCATATGGGAATACCATATCAGAAAAATCTCTGGTTGGGAAATATTTAGGTTAAGAATAGAACATAAGAAATTAGTGGTAAATAACTAGGTTAAGAGATGGCTTCCACAGGGTACAGAGAGTTGTGATGATGTGAACTTTGGCAGAGATGGTGAAGATGCAGAGGAAGCTATGAGGCCCAAAGATTTCAGTAATGTAGAGTCAAATCATTAAATAACTGCATGGCATGGCGAGGGGCAGAAAGAGGTAAAAACAGAAAGAGGTAAAAATCAGCAGGTCTCTGATCAGCGTGGCTGGAAGAATTGATAATGCTCTTAAGGAAAAGAGTAAAACACACTTTTTGATGGGGAAAAATAAAGCATTTGATTTGCTATCTTTCAGGCATTAGTCAGACATGCTTATGGGGATATCTAGTGAGCAATGACATAAGAGAGACAAAAAGGCCTCAGCTAATAGTAACCAGAGGTGCCCTGTTTTCAGGTAATGCTTTATAATCTTTCAAGTCCTGATTTGATTCTCATAATAAACCCACTAGTCAATCAGGAATTCTAGACTTAGGTTCAAATTTCAAAATTGAGGCAGCACAATGAGAAATATTACCATGTGCATAGCAGAGCCGGAAACATGAAGATTCCCAGCATGTTCAACTCATTCCTGCCACAAATTATGCCGACACAGAACCTGAGTATCTTATCAGTCACAAAACTACTGAGATAAGATAGATGCACTCTTGACCAATCCCAAGAGAAAATCAATAACTTGGTTCTTAGTTCAATTCATAATAGGTTATGTAAAGTTTATAAAAGACTATTGGGAGGGGATACTCGTCAAGTGGTACCAAATTTCAGTTAGGCAAAAGGAATGATTCGGAGATCTATTGTACAGCAAGGTAATCATTATTATTATTATCTATAATGTATATTTCAAAACTGATAAGAACAAATTTCAACGTCTAACCACAAAAAATGATAGTTATGTCAATTAGATTGATTTAATCATTCTATGCTGTATACATATATCTAAGCATCACATTGTACATACAATTATAACTTGTCAATTAAAAATATTAATTTTGAAAGTAAAAACTGATTATTTTCAAATGGTTCAATCTTATTAGCCCATTCACATTAGTGTGTTTGTCCGAACCTCTAGTGTCCCGGCGTATTAGCCATGCTTTTTATTTTCTGATGTTTTAACAGTTTGGGACTTCCTTACCCTGAAGGAATTGCCACTCCTAGGATTAGCTAATTTATAGAGACAGCCACCAACTGGCCGGCAAGCATGCCTTTCATAGGCAAACCAGTCAGTCCACACATTCACCTACTCTATCAGGCTCTCACGTTCTGGGCCACTCTCATTTGCACTAACCACCCCAGGAGCAAACACCATACAACTAGGAACAACCTGTACATTCAAGAAATTATTCAAACTAGCCAGTAATAAACCTTCTTACTCTGATTCTCCCATTTCTTCCTGCAGAAACCACAATAAAGGCTCTTGTTTATGAACCCCCTGCCCCAACCCCAGACCCTGGTGCTAACTCAAGTAGCTCCTGGTAGGTGGCATGCCTGCTTCTTTTGGAGTCCATGAATGTAACAAACTGGCTTTTCAATGGCAGTTAACCCTGGGCCTGTCAACTTTGCCATACTTAAATAATAAAAAAACCCCTATATTTTAAAACAACCAGTCAGAAACTAAGGCCCAAAATAATACAGAAAACTTAGAGTGAACAGATTCTCATCTTACTGGTTACATGAATAACAGCAATGATTTCTTTAAAAAAGCTAAAATTGTCATGACAGCAGGTATAATAACTACATAAAACAAATTAGGTCTCACCTGTTATACAGAAAAAAAAAACAATTATTTCTACATTGTTTATTCCTCAAAATGCATTTACTACAATTTTTAGTTTTTAAATTGTTTCTTAATAGTAAATATCATTATTTTAAAATCATTTTTATGCTTTATATTATATATATGCATATTTTAGGAAAGATAATTTCACCAATAATAACCACTGTTCACATTAAGCTCTTTTCTTTGTATCTCTATTGTTATATTGTTTGATATAATAGAATTATATTTCACATGCCAAAGTTCAGTCATCCCTCAGAATCTGCTAGTGATGGGCCCGGGTCCCCTTTAAACACACTATATTCTGTGGATGGATGCCCAAGTCCCTTCTATAAGGTAGTCTGGTATTTGCTTATAACCTATACATATGCTATCATATACTTTAAATCATCCCTAGATTACTTATAATTTTCAATACAATGTAAAAACTATGAAGTAAGTGCTATGTTGTATTGCTAAGGAGATAATGACAAGGAGAAAAAAATACATATTTAGTACATACAAAATTTTTTCCAAGTATTTCCAAACCACAGTTGGTTGGATCTACATATGTAATGTATAATGATATTTTTTTCTGTATAGTAATACATTTCAGTGTTGAAAACTCTGACAGCAGTCAAGCCTGGCCTGCTGCCTGTATTTGTAAATAAAGTTTAGTCTGAATGCAGTCATGTCCCCTCATTTGTGCCCTTCAATGACTACTTTCTTGCTAAGATGATAGAGTTGGGTAGCAGCAGCAGATATCAAATAGCTAAACTATTTACTATCTGACCCTTTACAGAAAAAGTTTGCTAGCCTCAATACATAATATGCATTTTCATACCATTTCTGTTAAAACAACATTATTTTGAATCCTATAGTAATTTATTACATGTTACATACTAATGTAGTAAATCAAGTGCTAATTCTTGGATCATAATGTTGGATTTATGATTCTTAGAAATAACTTTTTCAATTTGTTTTTAGATCATGAAGTTCTACAGAAGTCGGAAAAGGCTACTTCCTAAACAATAGAGTTATTTAACTATTGTAAAGCTTTAAATTACAACTGCAAAGCAAAATATTGATTGTGTATTAGCATTTGAAATATAAATTAATCAAGATTAAATCACTGTGTGTTACATTTTCAGAAAGTATGAAGCAAGAGCATAGGGAATATTGGGCACAAGATGCAGAAGTCATGTGTACTTGTCAAGCAATGCCCAAGTTCTGCCTGACACAGATATTCTCTCCACATGGTTTTTGTCTCTTCAACAGGAGCCCAGTACAGTACACTGATAGTTCCTTTGCTCCCATGTAAACTTCCCTCAGTTTTGGTGCAGGTTGATAAGGCAGAACACACTTAAGAAAGCAGAGAGAAGAGACTGTCATTTTGGCCACATAGAAAATTATTTCTCTATAATATTTATCAGTGACTATTACTAATAAATGCTGGAATACATGAGATGACCCAGGGGAGACTAAAACTGTCACCTAGGGCCCAGCTGATTCCAAGTGACTCTCATCTCCACAGAATGACCTCAGGAATGTTGAAAATGAATTGCAATAATGAGATGGACATCAAAAAGACATTTATACTAGGCTAATAGTAATAAAATACTTGGGTTTATGCTTACTTTTTAAAGGAAATACACGTGATAAGTACTGATTTTGAATTTATCACATTTGGATAAATTTCCTACAGTTGAGACTTTCTAACATGCAAAATAAACACAGAAGATAAAAATCATTTCAGTATGAAACAAAAGGACATATCATAACATAGCATGTTCAAACAGACCACTGCATATATGCCTTTCTCCCACATCCAGATTGTGGTAAAGCCCTTTGGTTTTATACTTTCTTGTAAACCCATATTTCAGCTTTCATAAAATTAGCAGTGGAGGACTAATAGTGTCAAGAGTAAGTGGAGGAGAATCTCTATAGGTGCATGCAGACTGGGCAGGAAAAAAATGATCAAGGTCACAGATAGAGGGGCAGGTGTAAGGGATTTTAAACTGTCATCTCAGTCCTTAGTGCTAAGGTTATAGAATCATTTACAATCAGCAGGCCAATTAATTTAATACCCTTGAGAATTGTTCATGATCTATATAAGCATCTACATTTTGAAAACCATAACTGCTTAACTTTTTCATAAATGCAAATATAAGTGGGTATTATACATGCTTGTTAAATAAAATTAAACAAAAATAATCAGCTAAGATAGGGCGAGTACTAGGGACTAAATTAGAACAAATTATATTCCATGCTTTTAAAATTATGTTAAAATGAATCCTATTGTTATGTATAACTAAAAAAAAAACAAAAAAGGACAAAAATAAAGAATGAATAAGAAAAAGCAGGACTAAAGTTTTAGTTTCCTTTCTCTGGCATTTTTTTCTAATTTTCTTTATTTTTACATAACCAATAATAGGAGGCAAGGTAAATTCAGGGCAGGGAATATTCTATAAAACCTTGCTTCTGATTTATATTGCCAGACATACTTCTTTAATCCCATACAAGATGTGCTTCAAATTGACGCAGAAAACATTACCAAAGAGGACGGCTGAGGTTAGACTGTTCATAAATAATTATAAACAAGTGAATTGTTTACTTAGTCTGCAATGTTTGAGTAGTCAATTATGCTCCAATTTTCTAAGCCCTGCAACCAACCAACCAATCTGCCACCAGATTCTTTTCCCTATGCAAATTGCAGGTTGTTACTACAACACACTCATATCTCACCACTACAGCTTTTCTCTTCCTCTTTCATTATGCTGCACAAATTTGAAAAAGAACATGGATAATTTATCAATAAATTAACTTAATGTTCAACTCCAATAGTGTAGTAGCACCCTGGAGAAATATACCCAAGACTTAGTAAATGGGTTGTAGCTTTTCCAGAATTTCACAGTGTGTTTTGCATGAACAAACTAAATAGATAAGAGCCAGATTTCTCCCCTTTTGCAGAATGTATTTTCTAGTGTGTAAAGGAAGGTGTTACTCTCACAGGTTATTTAATGCCACTTAAGTACCCTCGTGACCTGAAAGAAAGACAAGTCCATTTGTTACTTAAGAATGAGAGTAGGTAGCCTTCCAAGATCAATTTGAATATATTACAGGTACAGTTGATCATAAGAGGCCCTTGCTTGCCATTGTTCATATTCTTACTTGATTTAAATATTACATTATTTTCTCCCCAGATTTTACTATATTGTAGCATTATTTTTTTAATTTGCCGATTGATAAATATTTCAAACATTGTAGAAGCAAATAAAGAAAACAGTAAAGGTAATAAAGTTCTTCCCATGGCTTCTCCCTGCCACCACCCACCCCTGCTATAGTCCTAGCCCTGGGGAAACTACTTAGTAAATCAGTGTAAGAATCCCAAGACCTTTGTGATGTACACAGCCATAATGTATATTTTAAATACTGCAATAAAAATCCCATCATCCTGTTATATTTCTTAAAGTAATTACTTAATCATATATTATGGGTAGTACCTATAGAGGTAACAATATTCTTTTTTTCATTGCCAGTGGTGGGGAGTACTCAGGATTGAACTCAGGGGCAGTTGACCACTGAACCACATGCCCAGCCCTATTTTGTATGGTATTTAGAGACAGTTGCTTACACCTTGATTTGCTGAGGCTGGCTTTGAATTTGAGAACCTCCTGCTTCATCCTCCCAAGCCTTTGGGATTATAGGTGTGCACCACTGTGCCTGGCAGGTAACAATACTTTTTAACAACAATATAATCTTCCTTTGTGTGGCTATAATGTACTCTGTTGAACTAATAGTCATCTGGAAAATATGTCTTACATTTTTTCTAATTCCATGATTCTACAGACATGGTGCAATGAACACATATTTGTACATATTTATTGGAATAGTAGTTGTTAGTAATCATTTAGATAGAGTTTACTGTCTCTCAATTACTGCCAAAAGTGCTTCACTCAGATCTCAAAACAAGAGTTTGAAGTCAGTATTATTATTATCTCCTATTTGGAATTAGAAGTAAAAGCAAAGAGAAAACACAGAAGAAGCAGTGTTTTCCACATAGTGATTAAATGACAGTCAGGTTTCAAACTCTCACTGTCTGACACAAAAACCAAAATCCTAACCATTGCACTGCCCTGCCTGTAAGTGCCTTCACTTTGGGGCAAGGTCCAACATTGCAAAGCTCATTTCTGCTTTCTTCTGGGTATGCTTGGGCTTTGATTACCTAACAATTTCCACATTAAATTCCCCATTTTGATACCAAGCCTGAAAAGACAAGCCTTTTTCTTGACTTCTCTCAGTTCTTTTTGGGTCTCCATCCTAGACCCACTACTCCAGAGATCTGACCTAGCTTCTGTGAGTTCAGCCCACTCATCCCCTTGGCTTTAAATAAAGCAAGAATTTTGCACAGTCAAAGAGGTGTGAGCCTTTGTGTCCATTACACTTGGTAAAAGCATGGATACTTATGACACCACAGTATCTGCTACAGATGTGTGAGTTTGTGACCTTGACCTCAATGTTCTATCCATATAATGAAGTGATTTGCCTAAATTCCCTGAGATCTCTTTCATCACTGTAATTCAGTGAAGTTTGTACATTTCTTTTCTTTTAACTTCTCCTAATTGGTTATACATGAAAATAGAGTGCATTTATGCATTTTGATAAATCATACATAAATGGAGCATAATTTCTCATTTTTCTGATTGTACATATTGTAGGATCACATCAAATATGTAGTCATGTGTACATGAGGTAATAATGTCTGTTTCACTCTACTATCTTTCCTATCCCCAAACCCCCTTCCCTCCCTTCTCTCCCCTCTACCCTTTCTAAAGTTACTCTGTTCTTCCCTAGTCACCCCACCTGTACTGTGAGTTAGCATCTGCATATCAGAGAAAACATTCAGCCTTTGGTTTTGGGGGTGTGTTCATTTCCTGATTCAGTTATCTAGATGTCAGCCATGTAATTTGTAGATTTCTCCTGATCCTGTGTGTTTGGATTCACCTTCTCATCTCAGCCATTATGAACAACAAAAGGAACAATTCACACATGCCATCAGTTCTCTTTTCTAATCTGATTTTTTTTCTAATCAGTGATTTTTCCTTCCTCTCCTTATGTTTTCAAGGATGTTACTCAAGAACATTCACCTGAAATTGGGTCATAAGAAAAAAAAATTGTTTTTTTGACGCTGGGGATTGAACTCAGGGTCACTTTGCCACTGAACTATATTCCCAGCCCTTTTTATTTTTTATTTTGGGACAGGGTCTCACTAGCTTGCTTAGTGCATCAATAAATTGCTGAGATTGGCCTCAAAATTGCAAAACTCTTACCTTGCTGCTAAGACTACAGGCTTGTGTCACTGTACCAGGTTCATTTTGGGATATTTTATAATGAGTTTTGAGAAAAGATGTGTTTGTTGTATAAATTGAAAGCCTTTCTGTATTTATGCAGATGAGCTTGGACCGTAGGCCAAGATGAGACAATCAGTTGCAAGTCAGTCAAGTCTTAAAACTATAGAATAAGAACGTACAGGAGCTGTGAAAGACATTGGGAGGAAACAAATGGATGAGAACTAAAGAAATAGTCCATATGAGATAAAAATCCAAAGAGAACATTTTGTAATGGAAATTTACAGCCTGGTCCAGAGGTCAAAATGGTGCATTGGCCAATCTGGACGGAAGCTATTTCTTAAAGCCAAATTATGAGCATTATACTGCAGATGGATTACAGAAAAAAAAAATTAAGAAAGAAAAAGTTCTATAGTTTGGAAACCACTGTTCTTATTCAAATCCCAAATAATATTAGTTTTTTTAAGCTGAGAAAAATCACTATGAGTCTCCATCTCAAATTTATGGAAAGGAGCTATTGGTTTCTATGCTGTATATCTTTGTTTTACAAATCTGACTTAATGTATTTATAAAAGATGTGAACTGTGAATATCAATGAATATATGAATAATCATCATCATTGGATTGCAATCTCTCAAGGTAGGAAGGACTCCATCCTCATTGATAGTTGTTACTGGGTTGCTTTCCTACCCTCTTTTGCTTTTTGCTTTTGTCCACTCCAAACAAGTGACATGTTACAGCTGGCACATAAATGGTCACCAAAGAAAAAATGCAACTAATTACATTTGATCCTTGCTTATTCTCAAACAGCTGTTCATCTCATGGATTTCAAGACCTGATTCCAGCTCTTTCAGTTTCCTTAACCCATTCTTTGAATTATTGGAACATGTCTCTCATAATTGAATCCTCTCCAATGTTTTCATTTCTTGCAATTTCTCCTCAAGCCATTGCCACAAATAATTATGCAGCAAGGGAAGGATGATTCTTAAAAGTTATGATATAATAATAATACTCAAATAATTATTGATCTACAGGTTTTCTCAACCACTGTACAATCATTGCATGTTTACTGGTTTACAAATCAGCTGCATTCACCCAGATTGCATAGAACAAATTTGAGCTTTAGAAACCAAAATATAAACAGATGCACGTTCTTGAAAAGAGGACATTCATAACAATAATAACACATTAAGGCTATTGCAGTGTTTATTCTAGCACATATCAACAAGACAAGTAGTTCCCAATTGCCTTTTCTGGAACCAGTATTAGGCCATTTGTAGTAGAACCACCCTGAGAGCTTTGAAAAATCAATTCATTCCTTAACCTAGTTACTGACTTGTTGAATTGTAACCTCTGGGAGGGGAACTCAGGATTCAAGGTACTGTTTAAAGTTTCCCAGATTTGGCCATATTCTACCACTGGAACAACTCAATTAATTTTTTTTTTAATGAAGGTAGAATAAAATCAAGTGCATTCATAGCTGAAAATAGGAAATGGTTTTATTTATTTTTTATTTGTTCCAATTAGTTATACATGACAGTAGAATGCATTTATGCACTTTGACATATCATACATAAATGGAATATAATTTCTCATTTTTCTAATTGTACATGTTGCAGAATTACATCAGTCATGCAGTCACATGTACATAAGGTAATAATGTCTGCTTCATTCTACTATTCTTCCTATCCCCATATCCCCTCCCCTCACTTCACTACCTAATCTAAAGTAATTCTACTCCCTAGTGCCTCCACCCCTTACTGTGAATTAGCATCCCCATATCAGAGAAAACATTCAGCCTTTGGTTTTTTGGGAATGGCTTATTTACTTAGCATGATATTCTCCAACTCCACCCATTTGCCTGTAATTGTGATAATTTCATTCTTCTTCAAAGATGAGTAATATTCCGTTGAATATATCTACCACATTTTCCTTGTTTATTCATCTGTTAAAGGGCACCTAAGTTGGTTCCATAGTTTAGCTACTGTGAATTGAGTAGCTATAAACATTGATGTGGCCGCATCACTGTAGTATGCTGATTTTAAGTCCTTTGTGTATAAACCAAGGAGTGGGATAGCTGGGTCAAAAGGTGGTTCCACTCCAAGTTTTTTGAGGAATCTCCATACTGCTTTCCATAGTGGTTGTACCAATTTGCAGTCCCATCAGCAATATATGAGTGTACCTTTTTCCCCACATCCTCACCAACATTTATTATTTCCTGTATGTTTTTAACATATTAATTAATTGCTTAAGGATTTGAACAAGCAGAACACCAAGAAAAAATTAGCCAAAAATGTAGCATTCTATTCAATATTTTATATTTCAAACACTAAAGCCTGAACATGGAAAGATTCCTTAAGGCCTATCACCGAATAAGATGATACAAATCCTCCCAAGATATATAATGATCTCTCTTCATAAAGCATCTTTTTAAACAATCTGAGGGAAAATCCCATTATAAGACTATTGCTGGGCTAAGGTTGTGGCTTAGTTGTAGAGTGCTTGCCTAGCACATTTGAAGCATGATTCTCAGCACCACATAAAATATAAATAAATAAAATTAAGTTATTGTGTCTATCTACAACTAAAAAAAATTTAAAAAGACTATAGCTACCTGTGATGTAATAGAAAAGAAATTTTGATTTCTTTGGTTTATATTTTTAGCAATGTAATATATTATAATACTTAGCACACATGCTTTTCCTTCCTCTTGCTACCCTGGTTATGTGATGTTGCAGAATCTCCTATCAAAAGATGAAATTTGGTTCTCACCCCTTGAGTCAGAGTTGGTCAGATGAGCTTCTTTGGTCAAGTGAAATTAGCAAGCATTTTGCAAAAAGAAGCCTCAAAAATGCTTGTACATTAGGGCTCACCCTCTCTTGCTGATCTTAGAAACCTTGAGGCTGGTACCACATAAACAAGCCTGGAGTGACCTGATGGATGATGAGAGTTGTATGTTACCCTCATCACCCTGACTGTCACCCCAGTTGACAGTCTAGAGTGTAAGGAAGTCAGCTCCATGTTCACAGATAAAAAGAAGTGCCAACTAAACCCAGAGCAATTGCTAACACTCAGAGTTGTGAGCTAAAAAAATGAAAGAAATTAAATATTGGTGCAATTTCTTAAGCAGAAAAAACTTATACAAGGAGATAAAGTCAGACTCATAATAACAAGAAAAAAGTGGGGGAAAAATTATATTCTTCCTTGGTTACTCCAAAGAAAATGCCTTCAGAGTTGACCAACATGAGAGGTCATTCCCGTCCACTAGACTTTATCTGATGGGCACCACCTTCTTTTAACTTTGTGGTTCTTTACCAAAGAATAATGAAGGGGACCAACACTTGATGCATTTGTTCCATGTATTAGCCATGCCCATAATTTACATCCATTATCTCATTTAATCTCTACGGCAACCCATGAGCAAAGATGCAGAATTGCTATGCTAAACATGATACAATTATTGCTCAGAGACTGGACCCAGGCTATATACTTAGAAAGTGGCATAACAGAAGTTCAAACCTGATTTTGCCTAACTCCAAAGCCTATTGAATTATGGCATAAGTGCATCTCCACTGGAAGAAACAAACATGACTTTTATAAACAGATGATTGAAACTTGTCATGAACCCAAGAAAGGTTTGACTCAGCAGTGGTATTCCTGAGGACATTGCTACCAGCACTAGTTTTCCGAAAGACAGACTTACTCTTACTGCTTTTCCGTAAAAGACTCTGGCCCTACCAAAAGCTGCCCTTGTTATGCCTCCTCTTTACCCCGTGTTCTAGCAATTACAAACTAAATACACTTCCTATAATGCCTCATACGCTTTTTTTCTTTAAAAATAAGTTCACAAAAAAATTTTCACAAAAAACTGAAGAGAATGACATAAGAAAATTCCATATACCTATCATTGAGATTTGTCAAATAATGACATTTCACAGTTCCTTCTGTTTTCAAAATGAATTATATATATAAACAAATATTTCTAGAATATTTCTATACGTCCAGAGATTCTGGAATGCAGTTAAGCCCTAGTGAGAAAAGAGCTAGGATGTTCCTGCTAGATGTAGTTACACAATGATTGGTACTGACAAATACAACAGTCTGGTTCCAGACTTTTTTCTAAATTGCTGCTACCTCTCTAAAAAATATTTTTGTAGATGTTCAGGGTTTAGTATATCTCTCATTATCACATGTATCTTCAATAATTCTATTCTGCTTCACATTTAATAAAAACATCATAGCAGTAGACTCAATTCCTTTTCCTCTTCTAATTGTTCTTGTCAGTTCCTTTGGTCACAGAAGCAAAAACGCTGACTTAAATAAACTTTATCCTAAAAGCATGTTAAATGTTGTCATATGTTTCTCTTTTCTATTGAGATAATCATATTATCTATTTTGTTCTGTTGACATGATAGACACATTTATCAATTGCTGCATGTTGAACCATCCTTGCATCCCAGAAGATAAGTCCCATTTGATTGCAGTGTATCATCCTTCCAATGTGATGTTAGATTGCATGTGCTAGTATTTTGCCCAGGATTTTTTTCATCTACATTCATCAGGACTATTATCTGTAACTTTTTTTTCCCTGCATTCTTATCTGACTTTGATATCAAGATAATTCTGACTTTACAAAATGCATTTATTCATGTTTTCTCATTTTCATTTTTTTTCTATTCTTTTTTTTATTTTTACAGACTGCATTTTGATTCATTGTACACATATGAGGTACAAATTTTCATTTCTATGGTTGTGTACATTGTACGTTCATACCATTCTTGTTAATCATACATGTACATGTACATAGGATAATAATGTCTGTCTCATTCCACCATTTTGCATACCCCTGCCCCCTCCTCTTCCCATTTCCCTCTTTGTAGTCTAAAGTTCCTCCATTCTTCTCTCACCCCCCCACCTCCCCAACCAGATTCTATATCATCACAGACACCATCATTTTCAATTTTTTTGAAAGAGTTTAAGAATATTTCTTCTATAAATATTTTGTAGAATCCATCAGTGAAGCCATCTGGTCTTGGGCTTTTCTTTGTGAGGATATTTTTGGTTACTGATTCAATCTACTTACTCATTGCAGGTTGATTTAGATTTTTTATTTCTTCATAATTCAGTTTTGCTAGTTTGTATGTTTCTAGGAAGTTATCCATTTCTTCCACATCATCCAGTAATTCTTAATAATAGTCTCCTAAGGTTCATTGTATTTTTTTGGTATCAATTGATGTGCCTCCTCTTTCATTTTGACTTTTTGTATTTCTCTTTTCTCTCTCTTTTTTTTTTCTTGGTTAGTCTTGCCAAAAGTTTTTCAGCTTTTCTAATCTTCTAAAAAAAATCTCTTCATTGATATTAAAATTATTTTACTATTCCCTATTTCTTTTATCCTTCTTCCAATCCTTGTCATTTCTTTCCTTCTGCTAACTTTGTGCTTGGTTGGTTCTTCTTTCCCATTTCTCTTTGATGTGAATTTAGGTTGATATCTTTCTTTCAGTGTAGATGTTTATCATTGTAAACTAGCCTCTCAGAACTGTTTTCACTACATCTTATATGTTTTGGTAAGTTATGTTTCTATTTTTGTTTGTTTTAAAATATTTATTAATTTCATTTTTGAATTAATCTGTGACTCAGAGATTGTTTTAGAGTGTTTAATTTCCAAATATTTGTGAATTTTTTGGATTTTTTTCTGCTATTGATTTCTAGTTTCATACCGTTTGGTCAGAAAATATTGAGATGATTTTTATCTTCTTAAGTTATTTAAACTTTGTTTTTGGCCTAACATAAGATTAATCCTGAAGAATGTGCCATGTGAATTTAAGAAAAATGTGTATTCTGATGTTGTTGGATGTAATATTTTATATATGCCTTTTAAATCCTTTTGCCTAAAGTGTAATTCAACTCCAGTATTTCCATATTGGTTTACACTGCGTATGATTTATCCAGTATTGAAAGTGCTGCATTGTAATCCTTTATGATTATTATAATGCAATCTATTTTCCCTTTTTATTTATTAATATTTACCTTATATAGTTAGTTGCCTTGATGTCAGGTGCATGATGTTATACTAGTTATATCCTATTGATCAAGTTTTATGGTAATTATTAGTAGGTAAGTTATTAGATTTAACATAGTCAAAATTCCCCAACTTTTCCTTTATTGGTAGTACTTTTTGTATTTGATTATAAAACCCTTTATAATCAAAACCATGCACACATTATTCTAAGTTATCCCATAAAAACTTTATGTTCTGTTTTTCCATTTAGATCCTTCATTCCACTAGAATTTACCGAATTTTGTAAGTTATGTTCTTTATTGGTCAATGTGTACATGATGTTGATTTTATTTATTTTATTACTTCATTTTAGTTATACATAGTATTAGGGTTCATTTTTTTCTTCTTTTTTTTATTTTGGTTTGTTGTGCACAAAGTAGAACCATACAATTTGAGTATTCATACATGTACCTAGGGTAATGATGTTTGTCTCATTCTATTATCTTTCCTTCCCCGCCCCCTCCTCACCCCACATTTTTCTCTATACAATTCATCCTTTCTCCATTCTTCCCTTACCTTCCCCCACCCCCACCATGTGTCATCAACCACTTATAAGAAAAATCATTCGGCCCTTGGTTTTTGGGGATTGGCTTATTTCACTTAAGCCTTACGCTCACTTAAGCTTATTTCACTCATGATATTCTCCAACTGCATCCATTTACCTGTAAATGTCATAATTTTATTATTCCTTATGGCTGAACAATATTCCATTGTATATATATACCACAGTTTCTTTATCCATTCATCTACTGAAGGGCATCTAGGTTGGTTCCACAATCTAGCTATGGTGAATTGGGCTGCTATAAACATTGACGTGGCTGCATCACTGTAGTATGCTGATTTTAAGTCCTTTGGGTATAGGCCAAGGAGAGGGATAGCTGGGTCAAATAATTTTGATATTATGTAGGCATGGAATATAATTTGCTCTAGTTCAGTCCCCAGTATTTCCCCTTTCCCTCCCATCCTCCCTTCCCCTGTTCTTTTCCCTCTACTGATCTTTCCTCTATTTATTTATAATTTTTTAAAAATTAGTAACATGTGGATAGGATAGAAGACACAGAGAAAAATTCACATTGTACAGTCATCTGAAACTTGACAAAGGTACCAAAAACATACATTAGAAAAGAAAGCTGTTTGGAGTTTGGTTTATTTAATTTAACATGATATTCTCCAGCTCCTTCCATTTACCAGCAAATGACATAATTGCATTCTTCTTTAAAGCTGAGTAATATTCCATCGTGTGTGTGTGTGTGTGTGTGAACATATATATGTCACATTTTCCAAATTTTCTTTGTCCACTTGTCTGTTGAAGGACACCTAGGTTGGTTCCATACTTTAGCCATTGTGAGTTGAGCTCCTATAAATACTGATGTGGCTGTGTCACTGTCGCATGCTGATTTTATATTCCAAAAAACCAAAGACCAAATGTTTTCTCTGATATGTGGATGCTAATTCACAACAAGAGGGGAGGGTGCTAAGGCAGAATAGAGTTACTTCAGATTAGGTAGAGGGGAGTGAAAGGAGGGGAAGGAGTATGAGGTAGGAAGGATAGTAGAGTGAAACAGACATTATTAGCTCATGTACACATATGACTGCATGACCCATGTGATCCTACAAAAGGTACAATCAGAAAAATGAGAAATTATACTCCATTTATGTATGATTTATCAAAATGCATATATGCATTCTACTGTCATGTACAACTAATTAGAACAAATTTTTAAAAACTTTTAAAGACAGCCTTTTTAACATATGGTACTAAAAAATTGGATATCCACATGTAGACGAATGAAACTTGTCCCCTATCTCTCACCCTGCACAAAAGTCAACTCAAAGTGGATCAAGTGGAATTAGACCAGAAACTCTGAAACTGCTCGAAGAAGATGCAGGCCCACACTCCAACGTGTTGACATAGGAACCTCCTAAAGAACAAGAAATAAAACCAGAAATTAATACATAGGATGTCATCAAATTGAAAAGCTTCTGCACAGCAAAGGAAACAATAAAGAACATGAAGAGAGAAACTACAGAATGGGAGCTCTTTGCCATCTGCTCCTCATAGAGGGCGTTGATATATAAAAAACTCGAAAACTTAACAACCACAACGAACTATTTAAGGAGCAAAGAACTATCAGACATTTCTCAAAAGAAGAAATGCATTCATTTTATGAGTCCAAATGGCACCTCCTTGGTGATCCCTTCTATCAAATCATAGTTTATTACTTGATTTTTGTTGCTTTCAAGTAGGATGTCATACAACAATGACTTCTGAGAACAAACCTGCTCTGGGCACTAGGCTGGAGACGTGAAGAAGAAATCACCGCTACTGCCTTTAGCATTCATAGCCTGTATCTGGATCTCTCTCTCTCTCTCTCTCTCTCTCTCTCTCTCTCTCTCTCTTTTTCTTCATCCCCTGGGCCCTTTGGGAAATCTGTTGAAGTCTATGGATATCTTTTTAATATATTATTTTTATATTTATAAAGATAAAGCAAACAATATAACAAAGGAATTCAAAGCATTGGAATAGCTATCTAAGTGCTAAAAATTGAAATACACTAATTCATGTGCTTTTTCATGATCACATTAAACAATAAGGGGACACTGTTGAACTTAAACAGTATTTGGAAATAACTGCAAAAATCATAATATGATATAAATGCCATATTTCTTGGTGAAAAGTCATAGTATTAGTGCCACTAATATGTCTTCTATTTTGGGCCTGCATTCATAAACAAAGGCAATATTAAATTTTAGTTCAAGTATTGGTGAAAAAGAGATACTATTTATTTTTTCCATTCGAGTCTATGATCTCCGTATTCTGAACCCTTATTTTATGAATGACTGGTCTTCAGGGGAACCCTTAAGTATTTGTGATCATGACTGACAATAAAATACACCCTTGATATCACAGAAAAACACAAGAAAAAATATGACTTACACATCAGTACTTATCCTTCCTGTAAGTAGTATAGTCTGTATTTGATTATCTCCACTTAATTTTAAAACTCTGCATGGAACTCCCAAGTTTCATTTTGCAATTTATGAATGGATTACATGGAGTAATCCTCTGCTCTGGCAGAGATGGACCTGTCAGTCTTCTGTGATTTTTTTTTTATAAACAAGAGTGTCTTTTCTCATTGATCGAGTTGTTCATTTTGTTTTGTCTTCGTTTTTACAAAGCTGTTAGAATTTTCTTGTGTTGTAATTAAGGGTTTTCACATCTGTTGCATTGAATCATGGTGATATGTTCATCGAGCTGCATTTTCATGATTCCTTGGACCTCATGGCCAAGTGAAGAGGAAGGACAGTCTGTAACATAATTCCTCATCTCTTGATATCAGACACACACAGACACATTAGCAAGTTGATAGTGGCCTAAATGTGATTTGGCTCACGAAGTGTGCATTAGTCACACCTTTCCCACCAGCATCCACCACAGGAGAGACTCTCCACCTATCTCAGAGGCGCTCCTACTGCTGACCAACCTGGAGATGATGCATGTCTAGTTTTAGCAGAGAACATCTGCATTCCCCCAGCGCTCCTTAATGCCACCGTGAAGTGAAGTCTTGTTTCATGTTTTTCACTGGCTCTGGACTCATTTGCCAGAGTGGCAATGTGCATGTACTAAGATTTCCAAGCTTTAACTCAACAATAAATTAAGCAACACCTGCTCCAAATCCTGAAGGTGAATTGAGTCTTTTGGCCCCATGGTCTCTCAATCCCATTCCCAACTCTTCTCTCCTCTTTCATGGTAACCCTCCCTTCTCCTTCACACACGTCCTTCTGCACTATTTGTCCTTCCTCTCTCTCTTGTCTGTTTTTATAATATTCCCTCACCTTAAGTGACCACTTTAAAATGTATATACAACTGTAGAATTTTAAGGATAGAAGGCAGATTTTAGGGAGTCAGAACATGAGTTCAGGAAAAGATTTTGCACAGATTTGCATTAAACATTGGAAACATAAATCTCTGGTCCCACCACACATACTGGAAATCAAGATCTCTTTGTCAATGTAAGCAAAAAAAAAATCTCACTGGCTTAAATATATAATACAATTTTTTCATAATCTGAAGTGTGCCTTTAATGGCAGCCTTCACAGGTTAAAAGTAATGTGATTCTATTGTTATTGAGGACATTTATCTCTTTTGCCTTCAGTTGAAAGGTTTCCTATAAACAATTACATTTGAAATATGCGGATACTGAAGAACACTTTAGATAAGTGAATTGAAACTTTCAGCTTAAACACAGTTTTTGTTTTTTGCCTTTTTTCTTCTGGGGAATGAATGGAAATGGAAAATTGCTGATTAATACAAAGTTCTTGTATTTAGGCTCTTGTATATGTACTCAAATTTAATTCATTTAACATATATTTATAAAGTAACTATTAAGTACTAGGGATTTTCTAAACACAAAGGATAGAGCAGGAGACTAGAATGGTGCTCTTATTCTAATTGGTGTGCACATATTCTAGTCAGAAATAAATACCTATATACTGCAATGAAGACCAATTTTAGTTAACAAAAGTTGTTCTAAGGATGGAAAAGTATGAATTTGCCAACAAATATAACCATATGAAAAGAATTAAATTTCTTGCTTTTAAAATAAGTTGCATCGCTTTTCTTATGATTTCTGATGTTGTTTTTAAAAAGACAGAAACAAATTAAGAGTGACATTGACGGTATTGATAACCTTCACTGGGAATTATACCATATACTTTTGTTGTAGTATCTCATTTAATATTTATAAATATCCAATGAAATGGGTATAAATATTATCTCCATTTTGTACACAAGAAAATCGAATGTGAATGGCTTAACACCGTCTAATATAGTGAATGGAAACTTGTAGAATAAAAGCAAAATTCACCAAAGCCCACACCATTAACTATTACATTATTTGTGGTAGGCCACAAATAATGTGGTAGGCCAAAGAATGGTTCTCCAGGGATACACTAATCTGTGAATCCTGTAAGCATGTTATGTTAAATGAAAATTAAGGTTGCTAATCAGTAGAACTTAAGAGAACACTGTGTTATACAGGTGGTTTCAATTTAATTCCTCAAGGCATTAAAAACAGAGACATTTTCCAGGTGGGTTCAGTCAGAGAGAGACCATGGAATAGAAATGCAGGAGAGACATGAAGCATGATACACCCCTGCACCTGCTGATTTAAAGATGAAGAAGGCATGAGCCAGGAAGTGCCAGGTGTCTCCAGAAACTGAGAACAAACCCCTGGCTGAGAGTCAAAAAAGAAACAGAGGCCTCAATCCTGGAACCACAGGAAACTGAACTCTCAATCATCTAACTCAACCTACAGTTAACTTCTCCTACAGAGCCTCCAAGTAGGACCCCCAACTGGCCAACCCTTGAGACCCTCTGGGACCTAAAGCAGAGAACCAAGCTGGGCCTGCAGGCCTTCTGACCTTTGGAACAATGAGATGACAAATTTATGTTATGTTTTGCTGTTGAATTTTGGGTAATTTGTTACAGTATCCACAGACAATATGTATGTTACTTTACCCATAGATAAAAATGTTTTTTCTGATCTCATCATCCAGAGATGATAATTACAATCAGCATGTTAGTGTTTAACCTTTTATCTTTTCTTATATATATGTAGGTATATTTTTAAATTATATCAAAGATATTATCCTAATGTTTTTAAAGGAACATTTTATTGTGATACTCTTCCCATGTTTTTAGACTTCCTTATATTTTTAATGGCTAACACCATTCCACTGAATAGTTAGAAATTTAATGCCCTACTTTGAATATTTAAGTGGTTTCCAATATTTTTCTAGAATTTACCTAAACCAGATATCTAATGATACCTCATCCCCTGAGATTTAGACAGGTTTTCTTGAAAACACTTTCTTTAGCCTGAAGGAGCTAAGAGTCACATGGGACTTGTGGTCTGAAGGGAACATCTACGTTCTTATTTTATCTCCAGGCTGTGACTTTTCTTTAGATTTAAGACTTACTTTCAAATTCTCCAGAATGAGTTTCCTGACCCTAAATCATTTGTGGCTAATGGATTCATTATTCATAAGTTTGAGCATGAACCTGGCTTAGACAATGGGCTTCATTTCCTTCTAAAATTTTCATCATTTAACATGAGCCACCTTTCATAAATTGAAGTAGAAGTCAAACTAATGGATTATTTCTTCTTGTTTTTTATCATTGCAGCACATTTTCTTGTACATGCATCATTATACATATTATTGAATATTTCCTTAGGATAAAGGCTGTGATCTGGATTTACTGAATAAAAAAGTCTACACATCTAAAGCCTTTCAGAACATTCCAGTTTCTTTTGACAAATATATTTTTCAGGTGCAATTCAAAAGCTAAAGGGTTTATTGGAAAGATTTTGCATTAAATTTAAGAGAACTATTTTTATTCCTTTTTTCTGGGAATAGCTAATTTTATCTGTTTTTTTTTTAATTCTTTTTTCCCTCATTGGTAAAATGAGGTTCTTAGTTATAAAGGAACCCACTATGTAATGCTTTGAAAAACAAGCTGAGCATTTTATGGTCTAAGCTCTGTATTGTAACAATGAGCTAGGGTTATAATATTTTTCTTAAAACAGTTGTTAGTATCATGTTGAATCTATTCAGGGAGAAATTACAAATGTGCTTCTACTGAAACCTCTTATCTTATTAAAGCATATTTCCTTCACAAATGTTTACCATGCAGGAAATAGAAGGGTTGAACCTAATAGAAAACTTTGTGCATTGCTCATTTCCCTAATTATTAATGAATATTGTTCTCCTAGCATCACAAATTCATTTCTGAACTCATAATTAAATGACTAATAAATATAAGGTTTTGTATCCAGTAAAGGAAATAACCAAATAACTTCCTATATTTGATGGTATTTGGTCTCCTTAAGAGCACATGACCTCATTCTTCCTGATGCCAACCTCAGGGTGCGCTAGATAAAAGTGGTGGGAAGAAAACTTGTCAGTTTGGGGTTAAAATGGATTTCAAATTTGACACATCAAAATTTACATTTTCCCAAAGATCCCTTGAGAATTAAAACCAGTTTTCATTAATTAAAAGAGGAAATTTCTAATTTGTTCATGATGAAGGCATGACTTGATATATAATTCCTGGAGAAACATTCTAAAGTTGATACTCAAATCACCTTCTCTCTCCTCAGTCCTGCCTCCCTTTAGAAATTAGGAATTTCTCTGTTTCTCAATAGAGGATTCTTCTCATTGAAATGTTTTTACAAAAGTAATAGCCCTTCTTAAAATTTTCTTATGAGAAACATACTTTTACTTCTGTTTTCAGGTGATAGAAATTCCAGGTGTCACAAATCCTGGTGACTGTAACTATAAATGGGTAAATTCTAACAAAAACACACATCTGGTTTGATTTAGTAATACAACCAGAGCTTTATTCCTAGAGGATACACCTCTTAGAGATTTTGAGTTTGTGGAATCCAAATAAAAGTATGTTCTAAAACAGTGGCTCTCCAGCTTTGAGAGGTATCAGAATCTCATGGGGACTGAATCAAAATGAAGTCTGTAAAAAATAAAAATGAAAAATAAATAAATAAATAAGAAAAAAAATGAAACCGTAAAGAAACCCTAAAAAAAAAAAGAAAGTACAGAAGTCCAGGCCCTCAGAGGTTCTAGTGAGTCTTTGACTCTAATTCCTAGCACATTCTCTTGCACATCCAAATTGGAGAACCACTATTCTAAAGTCTGCTTCAAAGTTGTTTACTTTCTTTAATGTATGTATAAGAAAACCTGAGCACTCTATTAAAAGCAGATTCCAATTCAGTAGCACTGCAGCAGAAATCAAAGCATGTATATTTTCAGCCAAGTACCTAGGTATGGCCTAGGCGCTGATGTGCAGACCACAGTTTTGATTAACCTGGGGCATGGTTTATGTCACTCTAAATACAACATTTTCCCCAGGCCAATGTGAATAAAAATTTTCCACTTCCAGCAGCATTTGCCGAGGAGATATTAAAGTGACTGTTGTATTTCATCACAGCTGGCTCTAAACAACAGAAGTTTCCCTGAACTTTGAGTGACCTGGATGCCAGATCTTTGCTGGACCTAATTGAAGACACTTTCCTGAAAATTGGAAAACAAGACTGTTTTAACCCAGTGTACACAGACCAGTGGCCTCGTTCTGTCCTCTCCAAAGAGCTAGTTTTCCATGCTTAGTATAATTATGACCTCCCCCTCTGTAGCATATAAAAACCTGACTTTGCTCCTTCAGCAGAGAACTCTGAATGAATTTCCCCACGGGCGTGTTTCATTGCTCAGTCTGTTTCATGGCTTAGACTCGAGCTGTTGATGCTGCTGGTTGACTTTGAAGGTCTTGGTTTTATTCTTTGACATCAGATTTAAAATATTGTTTTTCCTGAAAATTCCTGTTTGTCTATTATGTTTTTTTCAATCTTATCTACTTAAGAACACCACCTTTGCCAAAGGGATTCTGCTCCTTTGTTGCCTCCTGGCTAAAGCTTCCATCACCTTCCAACCAGGAATATATGACTGTGTTCTACTCTGTGCCAAGGCCCCCACCTCTATACACACCTACCCCATGACTGGCCATTTGTAGGTTTACATCTTGTCTTCTGTGTTGCAAAGACAGTACCTTGAAAGTGGGGGGTCATGTTTTGTTAAGTTGTTTTCATCGTTGTTTTTATACCTGTACCTCTCTGTTGAATTAAAATGTGGTATGGTATTTTATGAATGCTTCCCTTCCCTTGGCACATCAAAATTCACAAAGTGCTCTTTTATATGTGATACAATATGATCTGGTAACCTTTGAAAAACCTAGAGAAGGTTTTTGGTGTAAACAATAACGTTAAGGCTTGGAGAATATAAATGATAGCCTTGGAGTCATATATAATTCAATATCATAAAAAGTACCTGAACCCACATATTTTCTCTAGATACACATTAATCCATCCTCAACCACAAGCGGATAAACAAATTTTCTTACCAATTTTTATTTTAATTCCTTATCAAGATAGGGTAAAACCAAACCCTGGGAAAATAAGATGAAAGCCAAATAAGACGTGGTGGAATATATGTTTCTTTAAAAAAAAAAAAATAACATACCCATGAGGAAGCAGGCTGAGCAAGAACTCCAGCATGAATACAGAAGATAGAGGCAGTCAGGACAAACAGGGGCAATGACTATCCCACCGGGTATGGAGACATTAAAACACAGTAGGAAAGGAAAGACATCAAGATCTTTAGGAGGTTCTCAAGCTCAAGGCCAGTGTAGGACATTTAGTGAGACCCTAAGCAATTTATTGAGGCCCTGTGTCAAAATAAAAAATAAAAAGGACAGGGGATGTGGCTCAGTGGTTAAGTGCTCTGGGTTCAATCCCTGGTACAATAAATAAATAAACAAACAAACAAATTGCAGGAGTCTAAGAATTTTTACCTGAGTTCCCAGCTTTCTTCTTATGTTTCCAGTACATTTGTTATTCTTCAAGTCTATCTTGAAACTTTAGAATTTGTTCACTGATTTTTTTTTATTTGCTTGTTTTCAAGCAAGTAAAATTGACCTCCATTTCCAGCATTTTGGTAGACTATATATTTTAAGGCTCTCCAATTATAGAATACTTAAAAATGATAGCTCTAACAAACTTTTAAGAAAATAGCATCAAGCAAAGCTCATAGGAAACTCAAAGGCTACCTATGGGAGAAAGAAAACTTGTTGAAACCAGAGTGGTGGGCAAGCTCTGAAGAGAGGGCTTCCCCAGGGACTTTTGTCAATCAGAATAATTCAGTGCTTTGTTTTGTAAAGATCATTCAAAAAAAGGAAAATAAGTTCTGAGGTCCTGGGTATAAGTTAAAGGAAAAATTACCTACTTCTTAAAAGGGGAGATTGAATTGCCTTAGCCTCAGCTTTCAGTTGAGGGAAAAACAGTTCTCCTGAGTACCAGCTGCAACCCTGTGGACTAGTGGTTGAATTCACATTACCTATGTGGTTGATATATGATCAAGAAACTCCAAACCAAAAAATGCATGTCACATGGTTCTGTGTTTAATATGCTGGGCTTCTGGCAAAAGTAATGGCAAATGAACATACCATACCTTCCAACTAAAGTTACCAAACCATAAAAAATGAGTCCTCAAAAGCAAGAGCTAAGAAAAACAAAAACAGCACCATTAGATCTGTAAACTCTTTAGATATTATAATTATTATAATCAAAATACAAAATAAGCATGGTTTAAATGCTTTCAGAAACAAAAGAAGAAAATAACAACTTGAAAAAAAAACAAGCAAAAAGCAAAATAGCAGATGAACTGAACAGATTAAAAGCACAGGAAGAGAAAATTGATGTGGCAGACTGATTACAGAATGATTTCTATTCTTCATTCCTCCCGATATTTATATCCTTTGCAATGTGACTTTGCAGATCTTCTCGTCAAGTACGGAGTCTGTTTCCCAATTTTAAAGTCTAGGCTTGCCTCTCAATTGACTTTGGCCAGTGCAAAGTTGCAGAAGTGACAGTGTGCCGGGCCAATATCCGTTAGGCGAGAAGGTCACAATACTTAGAATACTAATGACTCACAGTGATTTAGGGGCCTGCAGGAAAGCCCTAATTTTAATTTCTTTTTAAAAAATTGAAAAAAAGTTGGATATATAATACTGAGTCCAGCCTGTATTATACTCATCTTTATACCAATACATTTATAAAATATAAGTTTTTATGGAGTAAAGTTTATGAAGACAAATCCTGGAAGTCTCGTAAAAGTAATAATAAAACCTGAGAGTATGCCAATTTGAGCCAAGGCTTCAAGGAACCTTGGTCTGTCATAACCCTGCTACCACCGTATCACCATATCATATCACCATAAGAACATGCATAACCTGCTCTGATGGTGATGAGAGGCTACACAAAGCAGAACTTAGACCCCAGACATTCTGGCCGAAACCACCCCAAATTAGCAAAGCCATGTACCCAACCCATAGCTGCCTCCAAATACAACCTAAAGGCAAGTCGAATTAAACCAGCAGGACCAGGCTGTCAACCTGGTTCATAATCAATGATACGGAGCTGGGGTTGTAGCTCAGTGGAAGAGCACTTGCCTAGCATGTGTGAGGCCCTGGGTTTGATCCCCAGCACCACATAAAAATAAATAAATAAATAAAATAAGGGTATTGTGTCCAACTACAACATAATCAATGATACATTCTTTTCATTTTAGTCCTTAGAGTTTTGGTGTGGTGGGTTTTATAGCCCTGACAAACTGATACATTTGTAAACAGAAAGAAAATTCCTAGAATAAAACCAAGAAAGACAAAGTAAAATAATGAAACTAAGAAAATGGAATATAAACATAAAGAGTTTTAAATACATCTATTTGGATTTCACATGGCAGCGATCAAGAGATTACATTTGAAGTAATGAAGACAAATTTTTTGGAATGGATGAAAAGCATAAATTTATTACGGACAAAAAAATCTAAAAGAGCAAAATAAAAGAAACCCATATCTTATGCATTATAGAGAAATAGTAAAATATTTAAAAAACACACATTTAAAACAATTAGAAAGAAAAGAAAGATTACTAAAAGAAGGCAATGTCATAAGGTATGACATAACATAAAGCTTTCTAAAGCCACTTTAGAGGTGCAATTGCCAATAAAATTCTGCTTACTCCATTTATTTTCTCTGATCATTTAACCTAAGAAGGTTTTATCACTCTTCTGATTTTTCAGGGCACTCTTTAAAAACCTCTTATATAGTATGCATCCCAAAATTCTTAGTATCAGTATTTTATGCACAGGCACCAACATCGTTTAATAGATATTTCTCTAAAGAACACAAACAGCTAATCAACAGACATATAAAAAATGCTCATTATCACCAGTAATCACAGAAATGCAAATTAAAACCACAGTGACATATCATCTCACATGTGTTAGAAGGCCTATTATCAAAACCATCAGACACGACAAGTGTTGGTGCAGATGTGGAGAAAAAGGAAGATTTGCACACCATTGGTGAGAATGTAAATTAGTACAGCCATTCTGGGAAACAGTATAGAGTTGTGTGATCTCACTCTTATGTGGAATCTAAAAACCTTAAACCCATAGAAGTACAAAGTAACATGGTGCTCACTGAAGGCTGAGGAGCAGGTTGTGGGGGAGGGAAAAGGAAATGCTGGTCAGAGTGTAGGAAGTTTCTGTTTGAGAGCAGGAAAATTCTTGATGACCTACTGCAAAACAAGGTGATGATAATAATAATGTATCATGTATTTTAGAATTGCTAAAAGAGTCTGATGTGTTCTCACCACAAAGAAATGAAAACTATGTGACATGATGGATATGTTAATTCGCCTGATTCAATCATTCCACAATGTATACATGCATCAAAACAGCACATTTTATCCCGTAAAAATATACAATTATTGTCAATTAAAAATAAAAAATAAAAAATTTTTTAGTAAGAGAAATTAACCTTTCTTAATTCAAAAGTACCTTGGAAAATAGTTCTAATTTTGTTCTTTTTCATTGATTTTAAAGTCATCAACATGTTGGGGTTTTTTCATATTTTTCCACACTATTTGCCACTCAAAACTTTAAAATGTTTGATTGGCCTATTGTTTTTCTAACCCTCTTCATTAGATGTTCACATTAAAACATAGAACATTCCAGTTAAAAGCAGTACATCAGTTTAGACTATAAATAGAGTAAGCAGTGAAGCACATCTAGAAGGAGCATGCTTGCTAAGGATGGTTTTTTAAATCTAGTTATGTGTTACTCAGTATGTATGTAACAGTGTTGTACTTCTTGATGCAGATGTGATTTGATCTATAGATGCATGCTTTCTGAATCTCCATATTCCCAATATATTTATTTTGCAATGTATTAGATAAGTATTCACTTGCTATATTATCATGCATATTAAATGCTACCCACAGCTGTGCTGCATAGCAGAGAGGACCTTTCTTTCCCTGGATATTTTCTTTTTCTCTGGAGATTATAGTTACCTTCATTGTTGTGCTCGGTGAAAATGTTTTGTATCTTTTTTTTTATAATTTGGAGTCAAGTTCTCCTCAAATGTGTAAATACCAGTGTGTCAATACATTTAATTAATCATTCTATTAATCTGAACATTTTGAAGAAATCTTTCCTCAATCCTTCTATCTTATTTTCATGACAAAATAATCTCTAGTGCAAGGATTGTATTTTTATAATCTTAAAGTCCTGACTGCCAGGATAGTGTCTTACGCATGGTCAGCTTTCAGTAAATTACTCAATAATGATAAGGCTATTGCAAGCAGAAAGCAAATGAGAAAGACTGTGGGACTGAACTACTCACTCTGGAATATCCCAGTCAACCCATGACAGAAAACTTTTATTATCCCCCGTCTGTATTAATAAGGCTACTTCAACAGGGTCTCCCAGTTCTGTTACTTGACTTGTCAATCAGTTTAGTCCAACCGGCAACTCCATTCATTTGATTAACCTATCATTTGCATATCATGTAACAACTGCCCATGACACACTGACTTAAACTGACAACTAGAAGTTGTTCAACATCTCTCTTATTCTGAGTCTTCCATTTTACATAAATGCACAAAAAATATGTATATGTGTGCATATGGGAAGTTTGAAACGATTATCTGATTATCTGTAACTACTTACTGAGAGTAGAGATGTCTTGAGAAATTCAAATAACAACTCATATTTTCAATTAGCTGATGCAACTTTCATTTTGAAGCTTGGAATACTAACTCACTCCACTTAGATTTGTTTAAGTTCTGAATCATAACAATGCCAGTCTGAAACATAACTTCAGAAATAACTGACTTAACGCTTTGCATTCTATTGTCTGCTACAAGGTTGTTTTTGGTCACTTCCATACAGAAATAACAAAATTGAGTAGGAGAAGACAATATAAGAGAGGCAATTGAAACACAGTAACCTGTAAACAGCCTCAAACTTTCTTGGATTTGAATCATTTCTATCTAGGGAAAGGATCCATAAGACCTCTAAATATTTCTGGGCTAATCATGAGTTTTCGTGAAAGAGAGAGAAAGGTAGCAGCTGTATCCATCCCTCGGGCAGGGGGAACCAAAACAACTATACCAGCACAGCCCTGGGTGGACTTCGTGCCTGAGACTAGGTAAACAGCAGGAAGCGAGAGAAGCAACCAGAAAAAGGAGCAGTAACTCAGCCCACACATCCTGCCCTCAAGAGTTCCTTGCTGTTTGTTTTCATCTAATTTGTTTGGATGTCATGAAATGGAGAGAGACTTGGAGGCAGAAAGATGGACATAATGTGCACTGAGTTCTGTATCTGCCCTTAGAATTGTTAAAAATCTTAAAAATCTCATAGAAAAATGCTAAATAGTACATTGAGAAGATATAAAAGCAATACCATATCTTTTCCAATTATAATTTCCTAAATTAAGTATACTTGAACCATGACTAAATTTTAAGCTAATATGGAGCAGGAATAGACTACATGACATCTTTTCTCCTGACTCATCATCTTGTCTATGGGGCTCTCTGAGGATCAAAATTCATCCCAAGGTTTGTTCTGCCAGCCTGGGCTGCCTCCTGGATTCAACAATAGGTGCTCTCTTCTAAACCCTCATGTATATTGTCTGTCATGTCTTTGACATATTTTTCTTTTTGTCAAGAATCTTTCTTCAGTTTAGTGAATAGACAAAGGAATCAGTGTATTAGTCATTGTGTTTCTAAGTTAAGAAGGCATATTTATTTATTATATGTGATTGTTTTATTCATTTATTTGCAGAAGTTATTTTGCTTTGTGCATTTCTCAAAGAACAATGTCACGCCTGTTGAAAAAGAACCCAGCATACAAAGGCCATATGTCATTTATTTATTATACATCTTATTGTAGAAAAGTTCAAGTAGTATATACACAACTGGAGAGAATACTCTAACTCATCACTCAGAAGCTGCAATTACGAACTTAAGGCAAATCTTGTTGCAACCATATTCCTTACTGATACTTACTTCCATTATTTTGAAATGAATCATGACTAGGTAAGAAGTTCAAATATTTCAATTTTGTTTCTCCAAAAGATAGAAATGTTTTTAAAACTTACATAATCTCAATACCATTATGGAATTAAAAGAATAATTCTGAATGCTATAATATATCCAGTTATGGTATTCCAGAACCTCTACTTTTGGCAACAAATGAAGTCCAATATTCTATACATTGCTATTTCTTTTACAGCATCTGTCAGTTCTTCAACTTCAAAAGTAAGAGATGGAGAAGTGAGTAGGGGCCCTGTAAAAGGAAGAAAAGCCAGGGCAGATGGGCAGCACCCAGGACCAGAGAGAGAAAAACTAGAATTCAGATGTGTCAATAAAAAACGTCAAAGGGCTACATACTAGCAAGGCCTAAACCAGAAGTAATAGTATTGTATTGATTGTATTGGGGTGATACAATCAATGTATCTCTGTCCCTATGGAGTCAAGATATAGGGAATCTCCTTTCTAAAGGAGGAAGATAATTTTTCATATATGATGTTCAACAATGAATTGGAAATTACCAGGCATGCCAAGAAACATGACTAAAATTTAAAAAGAAAAGAAAAAAAATGGTGCTAGTTTTTCAGATACTAGGTAAACTATAGTCTTTCAAAATAGTTGTGATTCATATGTCTACAAATATATAAGATGAAAGAAAAATTAAGTCTGAAAATTTTAAATATGCTCTTAAAAAGCTAATTGCCAATTTTAGAACTGAAAATGTAACAACTAAAATTAATATTCAATTGCATTCAGATTTCTTTGTTTTATGAATATTTTCCATTTTAAAAATAATTTTTAAATGAAATTTGAAGAAATTCATGCATGTTGCTTGATTGATATATCCCTCAAGGGTCTTTTAAAACCACATCTACCGGCTGGTTGCAGTGGCGCACACCTGTAATCTCAGAGACTTGGGAGGCTGAGGCAGGAGGATAACAAGTTCAAAGTCAGCCTCAGCAACTTAGTAAGGCCCTGTCTTAAAATTTAAAAACAAAAAGGGCTGGGGATGTAGCTCAGTGGTTAAGTGCCCATGGGTTCAATTCCTAGTATCCCCAAAACCACTTTGTAAGTAACCATATACTTATAAAAAAATAAGTATATGAGGTAATTTACTTTTTAATTTAGCTCAATTTAACCATTTCACAATATATGCATATTTTAAAATATCATGATGCATGCCATGATGTATGAATACAGTTTTTTAATTAAAATAATAATTTTTAAAGATGAAAAAGAAATTTGAGTTTTAACCTATGAGTTTCTTCTCATTTCTGTATCTCTCTCTTTTTATTTTTTCCACAGGGCTTCCCTATCAACATGCGTTCCTGGACCTGTGATCACTGTTTTGGACTCTGCTATGTGCTTTCCCCCAGTGTGCTGGGTGTGCTGCTCCCTCCTCTGTTCTGCCTTCGTGTTGGACGTTCGATGAGATCTGGGATCAGTTTCTTCAGCAAGCCTACTCAACAGGTGATGATGAATGTTCTTGTTAAGAGGAATATAATGATGAAGTACCTTTTTTATGATGTGAAGCCATCGGTCACTAATGCCTAATGCATTTTTTTTTCCTGTGGAATCACAATGAGGTGATAATCTAACTTGACCAATTTTTCATCATTTATTAACTGGAATACTTCCAAAAAGGGGAAATTTCCCTCCCCACTCTTCACATCCTGAAGTAGAGTTCTTGTAGAAAAGACAGGATAAAAGACTGATTTTTTTTTCCCCTTTGTTTACAAGTTTTCAAAATATGAGGTTGGTTTCTTTGCATTGTTCAACAGTGACCACTTACATTGCTAAGTCTTATTGTGAATTAATGAATTTAGAAACATTTGATGTCTAACCCATTTATTTCTAATCCATTTTGATAATCCAATTAAAAGAAGCCTATTCATGTTGGCTCCTTAGCCCTTGCATAATCTTACTTTTATTTTATGGTTTCCTAGGCCACAGAGTTTTAGCCTTGAGGAAATAGAAGCTTGATTAGGAGGTGTGTATGTGTACACATGTAAATGTATATGTTTATCTAATGAAAACATCATTCAGGTTGGTCACAGGTATCAACTGAAAACAAATGGAGAAAAGCTTAAACAGTACACCAAATTCACCTTCTGATGCAGCAGGCTTGAGGGGAAAGCTTCCACAAACAACCTGTCATTTCTCCTTACTGCCATGCACTTTGTGGCATAGTACACATATCTACCATAGAACAAGCAGGAAACATGCCGATGTTATTTCTTCCTTGAGGACTATAAAAAAGGAAACTGCCTTAAGATGCAGTGAAACAGCGACTTTCAAGTCTAAATCGTGTGCACCAGTTTTGATTTGTGTAAAAACAATGATTTTTTTATGGGTACAGGAAAGTCAGGAGTGGAGGGAAAACATAATTTTCTGAAGCAGCATTGCCTTTTAAAGGGAAAAGGCTGATTCCTTGTGTGTCTTGGATGGTGTGGAAATGAACCCTCTGAAAAAAGACAATAAACTGGATGATTTTTAGGCATTTGGTTCCTTCAAAACTTCTAATTTCATATGACCAGTTTAACAAAAATAAAATTGCCTTAGTTTCTTATTGTATGTCATGTTAAGGCTGGATAATTGGCATCCTATTGTTTGTACAGGACAAAATATTACAGGAAGAACACCATGTGACTTGGGTACCTCTTGGTTCTCGTGGGAACAAGAAGGTTCTTAGCAAGAGGGAAAAAAAAAATATTCCAACAGCATAACCACAAGCTCACTAATGGCCATTCTCTGCTTAAAAGCAGGAGCTGAAGGAACTTTCCTTGCTTGATTTATTTTTTCAAATGCATTTATTTTTCAAAAATCAAGTAGGGAAACTGGAATATTTATCATAAATCTTGTCATCTTTATTGTTTTTTTGCCTTGATATAAGAGGCTGCAGCATTCAGAATAAAATGTAAAGTTGTATAGTTTGTACTCTGCTCTGTCTTACTTGTGTATTCTCATCTTAATCATGAAGGCCTCCTCAATTTTCTGTGGTTGTGAATAATAATAATAGTAATATTTATTGAATACTCTATTAGTTTCCTCTTGCTGCTGTGAAAGATTACCAAAGACTCAATGGCTTAAACAACACAAATACATGGAAGTCAGAAGTCCACAGAGGGGGGCTGGGACTGTGACTCGGTGGTAGAGCACTTGCCTGCCATGTGTGAGACTCTGGGTTTGACTCTCAGCACCACATATAAACATATGAATAAAATAAAGGTTTATCAACATCTAAAAAAATATTTAAAAAAACAAAAGTCCACAGTGGGTTTCACCGGGCTAAATGCAAGGTGTGAGGAGAATTGTATTCCTCCCCCAGGCACTGAAAGAAAAATCTATCTCCTGGACATTTCCAGATTCTAGATGCCATCTACATGCTTGGCCCATGGGCCTGCCTCACTGCAACCTTGGCTTCCCTGCTCACATCTCCTGTTTCTCACTCCTCTGCCTCCCTCTTTTCAGTATAAGGACATTTGTGATGCATTGGGCCTATGTGGATAATTCAGGATAATCTCCCCAACTGAAGATGCTCAACTTAATCCAGGGATCAGGACATGGATGTTAGTGAGGCTGGGCGCTTTGTTCTTCCTGTTACAAGTATATAATGTACTAGATATATTTCTAAGTTCTTTATGTATATTAATTTAAATAATGTCTATGACTACAGATTGAGTAGTTAGGTAGGTAGTAGTAGTATTCCCACTTTGAAAAGGAAGAATTAAAGTACAGAAGTTTGCAGTTCTAGGAAGTGGTGGAGCCGATATGTATACCCACCTGTGCTCAAATTTTAACCTTTTAAGCATGCTGCCTCTTTGAGAATAAAAATTACATAGAAAATTGGAAGACACAGATATTCCCATCCCCCATTTTAACCAATAATGTCAAACACTACAAGTATCTTTTGTGAGACCTAAACTAGGAATGACACTGGCTGTTTTGATTCTCAATTATTCATAACTTATTGATTGCTCAGAATTCACAAAATCCCTGCCTTTTAAGGACTTACTTGGAAAACTAAAATGAAAACATTTAAAAACCACTAGAAAACAATAAAAAAAAGTACACGTACTCAAATGCTAAGTGGAATGGCCCACTCCATTTAGTATTTTTTAGTAGAGTTCAAGAAGCAAATAACATCATGAGTGTTTAAATTAAAGTATTTGGAAAAACAGTGAAATAGGAGAATCAGCCAGAGATTTGGACAACTACAGAGTGAATATCCATGCCTAGGTAGATGCTGTGTTTATCCTTTCTTAACTCGCATTAGAAGGGGAATTATTTCAGGGACAAATTAATTTTGTTGATATTGATGATATTATGAAAATGCCTTAGTTTGGATAATCCATCAACTTCTCTGCACACCATGTGTAGAAAATAAGTATATCTTAAACATACCTGATTGCTTTAATGCTTCCAGGCCTAACTGTTTTCAAGTAATCCTTCATATGAACAGAATAATAGATTTATTTTATTATCATTTATCTGAAAGTGTTCATGTGGACAAAGAATATTAAGCACCATATAGAAGACCAGATTGTTTTAAATATTTTTATTTGTTCTAATTAGTTACATATGACAGTAGAAAGCATTTATACATTTTGATAGATCATACATAAATAGAATGTATTCTCTCATTTTTCTGACTATAGATACTGCAGAATCACATTGGTCATGCAGTCACACATGTACATGAGGTAATAATGAGAAGACCAGATATTTAGGCTATTGGCAATATATGAGTTTTAGGGTCTACAGTGAGTTAAGTAGGATCAGATGGTAGATTAAGACAGATTATTTATGGTTATGGGTGGAGGAGATTGAGAGAACATATATTAGCAGATCTGATCATGTAAGAGAAACTCTTGAAAATAAGGGATTATTTGCCCTGAAGATTTCAGAAATGAATTAAGTTAGAATTAGAAGCAGCTGATAGAACCTGTTCATCTACATCCTCTGAAATAACTACATATTCTCCATTATTACTTCTAATGTTTAGTGTGAATAACTTATTAAGCATGCTACTATACTTTGGGATCTTCTTATTTTTCTTTTCTGGGAATCTTCATTAATTATGCAATCAACTAACTTGCATTCAATTTTTTTTAGAGGTGGGGACCAGGCATTGAACTCAGGGATACTGGACAACTGAGCCACATCCCCAGCTCTATTTTGTATTGTATTTAGCAAGAGAAGGATCTCACTGAGTTGCTTAGTGCCTTGCTTTTGCTGTGACTGGGTTTGAAATTAAATCCTCCTGCCTCAGCCTCCCAAGCCACTGGGATTACAAAGCATGCACCACTGCACCCAACTCTTATATTCAATTTTATTTCAATCTCTGTTTTAGCCTCCAGTTGAATAGATAAATAGTACTGACTCTGATCTATTCCATATGTTGTAGAATCATTTAACCAATCCCTTCTGAAATTCCTGACCCACAGCATCTTAAAATATACTAAAATGGGTGTTGCTGTATACCACTAAGCCTCAGGGTGATACCTAATAGATGAAGTTGACCAAGCAATAGATAGCCAGACCAAGAGGTTTTAACACTTCTCAACATATAGGTGCCATGAGGAGATCGTGAACACCTTTATAATCTCTAATTTCTAACACAGATTATCTACTTTAGGGGAGGCCAGTTGCTGGAATGAATCCTCAAATCTCACCAACTTAACATAATAAAGATTTATCTCTAATTTATATAATCAGTGTTTAAATTAAAATACTTTTTACTCTTATATTATAGTCCAATGAGGTCCTGCAAAATCATCTTTGCTGCAGTCTGTCAAGAACTTTTTCTACTTATCTAGGGGTTCTTCAGTCTCCTTCATTAACTCTTGGATCCAACAAAGAATTCAGGTTGTGGCAGTCTTCCTTAGCTCTTCTGCATTTGGGTAACACACTAGGAAACAGAGGAAGGGCAGCAGGTAGAGCTGAGTTTTTTGGTTAAGTCTAGTGGTTTTCATCACTTTTGCCTTCTTTTGACTTGAATGCAGTCATGTGCCACACCTAACTACAGGAGTTTAAAAAAAGTAGTCTAGCTCTTTGTCTAGAATGAAAAGGAAACAGAGTTTGATGAACATGTAACTGTTTCTGCCATATATGGCCACAGTTTCATGAAATGGCATTATCTCTTGATCTGATTTTCAAGTGTGCCATTCTGCAGCAAGCTCGGTGCAGAATGGGGCACTCCTCATACACAGAAAAGGCTACATGCCCAGCTCTCAGGCACTTTCTGTTTCCTTGCTGCAACATCCAGGAGTTTGGTCATTACATCTTTCCTACTGTGGGGTTACGCTACCCACGTAGATGTGAATTCTTAAAATAGGCAATGAGAGAGAACAGCTAAGGCCAGCAATGTGATGGGACTACAGGTTAGGACTCTGTCCAGCTTAGAAGTCAATTGCTTGAGTCTCAATTGGGGGTCAAAGACCACTTGAGCCAGAGCCACACCATGCTCTTTCAGCTCTTGTTTTTGCTTGTTTGTTTGTTTTTTTCTAATTTGTTTTCTCTGTTAAATCCATGAAAATTGCAATCCTCAACTCTATGAGTCGGGTCTGTGGTTTTCTCTTTATTTTTCAAAACTGCAGTCAGCTTTGGTGCATAAGTGAGCGTGGGGTGGAAGGTGAAAGAAAGCGAGAGAGACAGATTTCATGGGTTTTCAGAGAATTATTATGCACAACTAGACTGCCTCTGGACTCAGTGAGTTTCCCTCAAAATTGTTGCTTGAATTTTTATTTTATTTGTTCTTTTTTGTGTTGTTCTTTCTTGTTTTTAAGCTTTTGACTGTCACTTCCAGCATTATTCAGTGTGAATAATAACCAACTGCATTGTGGAACATAGTCTAGTGTTTCTTCAAGATATCACTCTGTTCAGTTAAAAAAAAACAAAGTGTTTCAAGACAGACTTTAGACCAGGGAAAAGAACTCAGGCATCACTATTTAGGCAGGTGCTACTACTGACCACTGAGTTCTTTTGCATTTTCAAAATCCTCAGTCCCTTCCTTCAGTCAGCCACTAGCAATCAGAGTGGGCATGTGATATGAAGTCTGTGTGCCACCACTAAGATAGAATGATTTCATTTTGCTGAAATACATTGTTCCACTAACAAGCATTTACTAAGCATATACAATGTGGCAGGCACTATGATCTTTGCTGAAGATAAATGATAAAGAAGAGCGTGTTCCATATCACCAAGGAACACGCAGCCTACTGGTAGAGAAAACATTACATAAAAAGCAAAATTTACTAGAGTTGATACAAGCACAAGATGCCATTGGAGGACCTAGACTGAGCAACCAACATGGTACTGAGGGTCAGAAATGCCTCTGAGAGCAGAGTGAGAGTAGGAGTTAATGAGATAAAGAGGAGCAACAGAATAAGCCAGCTATTCCTTATACCCCTTCTTAACATTTATCCCATTGCTCTGTTAAACCTCTTTCCTGGGGAATACATTCTCCCAGGGACTCCTAGGCCTAATTCTCTAGGTATGGTATGGAAACGAGCATTCTCAAAATATTATTATCTCATGGTGAATCATTTGTCTTTGTGGTGTTGAAATTTCAGAGGGATGACATCAAATAGCTGTGGTTCTTACTTGGGAAACCTCCAAAAAGACTTTTTGCTCTTCTTTCTTTTTATAGAACTCACCTCTCCACTTTCTCCCTTGGTGAGGTGTTCTTGGAGACAAGCTCTTCTGCCCTGGCTGAACTCACCTATTTGAGTTGCTATGAGCCACCTCTACTCTTTCAGAAAACCAAATTTCTGTCTTAACCTTGTTAATGGAAAAATGACTTTGCAATCATTTGGGAAGAAATTTTGGTCGGGGGAGGTATGTAGACAATGTTTTTCTAGTACCTTTCACATGGAAATGTCCATCCCTAGAGGTTAGAAGAATTAGCAACATAAAAGATAGGGAATAAAAAATACTTCAGGGATCTACTACCTCAGGCCTCTCTCCTCCAAGCCTGCCTCGTGATCCCTTCTTTCAACATTACTACTTTTGAATTATCCTGAAAGTGTGTGGTTAAAATGCATTAGACCATACCCTGGTAAAATTTCTGTGTTCAGCCTATATTCATATTCCAGCTTAGGGGTCTCCCAGTTTTGTTTTGTTTTTAACTAACAGAGTACTGACCTTGTTTAAAGAAAGAACTGAAGCTAAATATTGTTGGATAAGAAGCACTGAAAGGATTTGCAGCACTTGACAGGGACATTTCTAGATGGTCAATCCCAGTTATATCCTCTGTGAAAATTAAATGTACAATGGAGAAATGAGAAGAAATCATAGATAGATAATAATACCTGAATCAGTACAGGTTTAGAAGCCAATAAAACACATGAATGTATGTCATATTCTAATTATTTCTCTCCTCCCACACTTTAACTAGCAGGAAACACAGGATATGTCCTTTCCGTTTTAATCTGCAAAGAGAAAAGTAAGGGGAAGACCAAGTCACTTTTTAAAAGTTGAAATTTAGTGAGTGAGATATCAGATTGTAGTATTATTTTTCTAAGTCTTGCTTTCTACCTTTTTAAGTGTAGCCTCTTCTGCTGCTCATGCTTAGGTATTTTAATTAAAGCATCGTAGTGTTATTTCCAAAAAGGATAATAGCATTGACAGCATATTGCTTGTAACTCTCATTTAAGTCACCTTTGGGAAATCTGGTTGGTGGGACAGGCCAAGTTATAACCTAAAACTGAGAACTTTTACAATAACTACGAGATGGAGAGTTTAACTATAATAAAATAAAAATGTAAAAAGCAAGCCTAAAAGTCTGAGCTACCAAGTAATTGCAAACACTTCAGAATATGTATGTTCACCATGTAAGTACAATACAGGAATATCTCAGTTAACTGAAACTAACCCACTGGATCCTGAAACTAATAGGAGTATGTTTAGTATTCTATGTTTTTTAGGGAAGGGGGCACAGGAGAGCAAGAAAATCATACCTTTCTAGAGAGTCAATAACAAAGCAGATTTCAGTGTAAATCTGGTGATGAATACATTCAGACAAGTCTCCTAAGCTTCTGACTGATAGTGCTCTGTGTGAAATTCACAAGTTTCAAAGGCAGGACTCTGAGTTGATGCATTTCAGAAGGATCTGAGTAATATTTTCACACCAAAAAAGGGTTTTCCACATTAGCCCCAACCGACCACAACATACAAATCAATGGCTTGCCCCACTTCCTAGCCTTCTTGGTTGGGGCTGAAGGTTCTCACTGAAGGAGCCCTTTGCTGTACTACACTGTGAGTATCTCATCCCCTTTACCAACCACATATTCACTTAGAAACAACCTCATCTGCCACTGCTTCTGTTGTATAAGGTCTTTTGATTATAAACCATATTGTAGGATGACTCAAATCGCACTACTCAGTGTGGTTATAAGCTCCTGAGAGAAAACAGTGCCAGAATATGCCAAATAATTCACTGCATGGCCATTTCCCTGAAATCTTCAGAATGAAATGCTTCTCAAACAGGCATAAGCACACATTATTCTCTTAACACACTTCCTATCCACTTAATAGGGAGACAATCACCCTTACGTTTTATTTATATCCAAAACATGTGACATGGAAAATTCTGACTTCTCTGGTTTTATTGTGTAAAATTATGAATGCAGTATATATTTTCCATTGGAAAATTACATTTTATTAAATACTTGGCCAGAGATCAAAAGTTCTGCTTCCCTTTTTCTTCCCAGTCCAGATGTTATATCATCAGCTAAATCGCAGGCATATTTGGAAGAGCTTAAGTCCATTCCAAAAACTCCTTCCATCCCAAGAAATTCATTCCTTTCAAGTTTCTCTTCTCTCTGTCAGGACACCAGGATTGGATGAGTAAACTGCACTCTTCACATTTCCAAGTATGAATCCTAAGTGTTGTCATCTCATTCCAGAAACACTTATGACAACACTTAGGTTGCAGAACCCACTATAATACATATGATCTGGTAAAGAGCTAAAAGAATATATTGCTCATGCCCCCTCATCTATCTATCTATGTATCTATCTTAGGTACTTGAATTAGGAAATCTGGAATTAAATATGTGAATCTGTGACCTTTAGTTTGGAAACCAAGGTGATGGTTTGCTACTACCTCATTTGATCTCTGGCATCATAGGTAGTTCTAGGTAGTAGAAAAGGCTATGGATACAAAGAACTCTATGGAGAGAGTAAAACTGTAAGATCAGCTTCAAGAAGAAGAGAACTGAAGGACAATAAATAATGCAGAGGAGATCTTGATTCTTAATTTCCCTGAGATTACTTGCAAAAAGGGATCCATGTATCTTTTATCTGAAAACTTCTCTTCATTCCTATTGTGTTTCCTGATTCAAGCTACCCACATATCTCTCCAAGATCACAGAAATAGCAAGTGGTCACCCTTCCTGTTAGCCTCCATCCCTCTTGACTAGTATCCATAGCGTAACCTGAGACATTCCCTACTTCAAAGACTTAAATAACTGACTCCTCATTACCTTTAAGACAAAGCCAATCTTTATATTTTATCTTTATTATTTTGCTCATGTGTATTTTCTATCATTATTCCTTGACTACCTCCCAGTTCCATGCCATCTAATCTCCAGTCAGACTGAAATACACACATATACTCTCTTACCTCCAAGGTCTTTGAATAAGCCATGACTTCCACTAGGGATACCATCTTGGGATAACTCCTATTCAGTTTCTGGATTAGATGATGTTTCTAGATGTCATCTTCCCTAAATCCTCAAGTTGAGTTGAGTGACTCTCCAGTGTACTTCCTCAATTCACTAAAGTCCATAACAGGAAGGAACTATGGAATTGGAAGTGTGGATACTGGATATTCAGACTCTCCAAAGCCCCACTGGTTGCATTTAGTTTTCCATTTAGGAGAGTAGGAAGGTAATCTCATAGACATATTCTGTCGTCTTCAGTGGAAGGTTCCGGTGCCACAGTTTTAAATGACCATGTCTTAGCACCAGAAATGATTTTGTTATAACTGCTTTAATTTTTTATTTGTTCTAATTAGTTATACATCACAATAGAATGCATTTATGCACTTTGATATATCATACATAAATGGGGTATAATTTCTCATTTTTCTGATTGTACATGTTGCAGAATCACATCAATCACATGGTCACATATATAAATGAGGGAATAATGCCAGTTTCATTCTACTATCCTTCCTATCCTCATGTCCCCTCCCCTCCCTTCACTCCCCACTACCTAATCTAAAGTAACTTTATTCTTTCCTAGCAACTCCCCTTATTGTGACTTAGCTTCCACATATCAGAGAAAACATTCGAACTTTGCTTTTTGGGAATGGCTTATTTCGCTTAGTATGATAGTCTCCAATCCATCCATTTACCAGCAAAGGTGATAATTTCATTCTTCTTTAAAGCTGAGTAATATTCCATCAAATATATATATACCACATTTTCTTTATCCATTCATCCATTGAAGGGCACCTAGGTAGCTTCCATAGTTTAGCTATTGTGAATTGAGCTGCTATAAATATTGATGTGGCTACATCACTGTAGGATACTGATTTTAAGTCCTTTAAGGGTGTAAACCAATGAATGGGATAGCTGGGTCAAATGGTGGTTCCAATCCAAGTTTTCTGAGGAACCTCCATACTGCTTTCCATAGTGTTTGCACCAATTTGCATTCCCACCAGCAATATATGAGTGTACCTTTTTTTCCCACATCCTTGCCACCATTTATTATTGCCTATATTCTTGATGCTTGCCATTCTGACTGGAGTGAGACGAAATCTTAGAGTAGTTTTGATTTGCATTTCTCTAATTGCTAGAAATGTTGAAATTTTTTTCATCTATTTGTTGATTGACTGGATATCATCTTCTGTGAAGCTCCTGTTCAATTCTTAACCCATTTATTGATTGGGTTGTTTTATTTGATGTTGTTTTTTGAGTTTTTTATATATCCTAGAGATTAATGCTTTATTTGAGGTACATGTGGTAAAGATTTTGTCCCAATCTGTAGGCTCTCTCTCTACATTATTGATTGTTTCCTTTGCTGAGAAAAAGTGTTTTAGTTTAAATCCATCCTATTCATTGATTTTACAACTTGTGCATTAGAAGTCTCGTTAAGGAAGTCAGATCCTAGACCAACATGGTGAAGATTTGGGCCTACTTTTCTTCTAGTAGGCACAGGGTCTCTGTTCTAGTGCCTAAGTCTTTGATCTACTTTAAGTTGAGTTTTGTGCAGGGTGAGAGAGATTTAATTTCATTTTGTTACATGTGACTTTCCATTTTCCTAGCACTGTTTGTTGAATAGGCTATCTTTCTCCAGTGAATGTTTTTGGCATCTTTGTCTAGTATGAGATAGCTGTATTTGTGTAGGTTTATACCAAAACCAGATGAAGACACATCAAGGAAAGAAAACTTCAGATGAATATCCCTAATGAACATAGATGCACAAATTCTCAATAAAATTGTGACAAATGGCATATAAAACATATTTAGAACAAATAAAAATTTAATAAAATTAAAAAATAGTGTTCCACATCAAGTGAGGTTCATCCCAGGGATGCAGGGTTGGTTCAACGTATGGAAATCAGTAAACATAATTAATCACATCAATAGACTTAAAAACAAGAATCATATGATCATCTCAATAGATGCAAAAAAAGCATTTGACAAAATACAGCACCTGTTCATGTTCAAAACACTAGAAAAACTATGAATACTAGGAATATATCTCAATATCATAAAAGTTATATATGCTAAACCCAAGGCCAGCATAATTCTAAATGGAGACAAATTAAAAGCATTTCCTCTAAAAACTGGAACAAGACAAGGATGCCCTCTTTCACCATTTTGATTTGACACTGTCCTTGAAACTTTAGCCATTTCAGGAGAAACATTTCAAATATGAGCTGTGCTGAGCCATTTTTCTTCACTACACATCTATAGGACCATTGCAATAGAAGTTTCCAGGTCCCTACTCCCCATACTAAACACAAACTCTATCAAAACTCTACCTAATGAAATTTTTCTTTCTGGATCAGTGTCCTGTTAAATATAAGGAACATTAATGGAGAATGATTCCCATTTTGCTAAGGAATATGAATATGTTACATCACTTATTGAAGCACCTGTTGGTTTGCAGAGGGTGGAGCTTTTCAGTCTTTGTTTCATGGAATGTTTTCTGCTAGTTCTCATGATTTATTCTGTGTGATGAATCTGTTTTCATGTTGTGACCCTGCCTTTGTGGGTGTGAAGTGATTGAATTCATTCTGTTCAGTTTATGGTCTTCCATTCCTGCCTTCTTTCATGACCCAAATGTCAGCCCTTTCTTGGTCCCATTCCTTTCCTATTTGCTCTCAATATCTTCATAGGAACCTAAGGCCAGGGCTGGCCTAGCTGGGTTGAAACTCTCTCAAGTCAAAGGACAAGGCAGAGGCCAGTATAAACTAGAATCTTCTGAGCAGCCTGCTCATTTCATTTACTTGGCTTCGTACTGCACAATGGATGAGTTACTGCATTCTGTGGGCATTGCTCATTTTTTTTATCTGTGTGTAATGAATTCCTTAGGTTGATAGAAACCTGTAGACACCTTGGGTTCCCTATTCCCCTCAAATATTGGTTCCCTAAGGGGGATTCCAACCACGGCCTTAAGGAGCCATCAGTCTGATTCTTCTACTCTAAAACACACAAGAGATTTGTGTCTCACCCTTTACATTAGTTCTCTATTGTTGCCCTAGCAAATTATCTCAAGGTGACAGCTTAGAAAGAAACATCCATTCATTATTTCATAGTTCTGAAGGTTAGAAGTCCAACACAGGCCTGATCAAGCTAAAATCAAGCAGGCAATGTCCCTTTCTGGGTCTCTGGAAATAATCTGTTTCCAACCTCACTGAGGTTGATGGCAGAATCCAACTTCTTGCAATCACAGGGCAGAGGTCCCATTTCTTTGCAGATGTCAATTGAAGTTCACCCTCAGTTTCTGAAGGTTTGGTCTCAAATTCTTGCATATGAGTCCCTTCATCTCAGAACCAGAATCCTTCACACAGAATCCTCTTCCATGTAACTTGGAATTTCTGATTTCCTTCTTGGTGCATCTTTTTCCTACCTCCACAGGAGTTAGGAATTCTCTGCTTTTAAGGATTGGTGTGATTAGATTGGTTTTGCGTGACTAATCCAAAATAATCTACTTTAAGATCTACAATTAATTCAATCTGCAAAATCCTTTTTGCTATGTTAGATAGCATATTCAAGGTTCCTGGATTCGGATATCGGCAATTTTGAGGGACCATTATTCAGCCTAACATGTTATCCTTAATACTTGCTAGCTTGAAGCCCCTATATAATGCCCATTAGGAGTTTTTCAAGTTTCTTGAACTCCCAAGGGAATTCTTGGCATTCTGCTTGTGAAGCCCCCGCTATGTCTTAGAACTGCTACCAATTTCCCCAGGGGGTCACAGCTTACCTTGTTTCCCTGTGCTCCCTGTGAATAGTCCCATTATCCCATAGCACATCAGTTATCTCTGCTGCACAAGCTAAATGGTAACAAGTATACCCTCCTCTTCTCCCTCTTCCTCAAACACCTCATCAGCAATCTTGGCACTTATTTTTAATCAAGAGGTTAGAAGAAATAATATATCTTGAATTTGCCTATGTGGCTTTTATTTTCTCATGCACACACACACACACTCATGCACATAAAGCCATTACAGCCCATGGCTTACTATAGGACACTATCACAAATACCAAACCACATTATTCTAGCACTTCCTAATACAGAGAAAAACAAGCAATAAATTAAGAATCTAAGAGCTCTGGGATTTTTTGTCCAGGCTCCGTTTGCTCAAAAAAGTTATCAAGTGCCTCAAAAAAATATGTTCCATTTAGTCCAGCTAAATGATAATTTGATGGAGAGTGAATAATCAGATCTGAAAAGTCCAAATCTATACAAACCCCAAAATAGTTTATCAAATTTTAAGAGATATTTATGAACATAATTTATGTAGTTTCTAGATTGTTCTTCCAGTTCATGTCACATTTGTGTGTGTGTGTGTGTGTGTTGGAGTGTGTATGTGTGTGTATGTGTGTGTATGTGTGTGATTATCTGCAGGTAGAGGGAAATAAGCTTATGACAAAGAAAAAGGCAACTAGTTAGATGACCGCCCCCAAGGACTCCCTCCTGCTTTTCGTGCCCTTGAGTGTGGGATGAACTTGATTGAGTAGATACTAGTGAACAGAACACAAAACAACTGATGGAAATTTCCATGACTTGGTTATAAATATTCTAGAGCTTTGTCTCTGGTTCTCTCATGTTCTCTCTGGGTGTGCTCTCTCTGTCCCTCTTGAACAGCTCACCCTGGAAGAAGCCAACCACCATGTCACGAAGCATCTTTGTGGAGTGGTCCATGCAAGTGAGTCTGAAGCTGATTTCCGTCAGTCTAACTTTGAGATGACTGTAAGCATAACTAACCACTTGCCTGCAACCTCATTCGGACCTTGAAGGAACCAGTTAAGCCATGTTCATGTCCCTGACGTGTGCTCATTATGGGATAATAAATATTAACTCTTTCAAAATGCTGTACTGTGGGACAATTTTTTACATAGCATTTGATAATACATTGCTAATTATTATCATTACTAATTATTATATTCATAAAAGATATATACTTAGAGCTCAATTCAGTCCTCCAAACTAACAGTCTATGGACTGTTTCCCATAGTCTTTGAGTAAAAGAAAAAAGTCAACAATTTTATTTTATTGATATAATAAGGTAAGACACACATGTGGAATGTGATAGTCTCCATAATAAAATAATATTTGCTTGGTCTACTCCTTCTTGACATCGTTTTCTATTATAAACATTAGAATCTGTGAGAAGTTTCTTAAAATCTTTTATGAATGAAAATTATTTAGGAGACTTGATATTAGCCTTAACTCTTCTCTAAACCATCTGTGATCTTTGCCTATATTGTTTAATGCTTCCACAATCATTAAGTCCAATTAGTTGAACAAGCCCTGGAAACTGCTGATTTCTTTTGGATGAGGGTGTATCAAAAGATTAGAGACATTAAAAAAAAACTAAATATCAAATGTTACTCATAGCAATGAGGAATTAAAAAAACAAAACCACAATGAGAAATCATGATGATGTTTTTACTACAATTTCCTCCGAGTTGAAATGGAGCCTAAAAATTAGTAAGTACTTTGAGTCCCTTAGAAAAATGGACTGAAATAATAAACAATTACAGAAATAGAAATTAAACATATAAGAAATATGAACAATTATAAAACTTCATCAATAATTAAAGAAATGCAGATTAACCAACAAGATATACTTATAATATACCCTATCAATTTGGTGATGATAAAGAATAAAACTACCGATGAAGTAGTAACGATATGAGTATGCTCATACATTTTTTAAATCAAGGAATTTCTATAGGGATGTCTGGCTATATGTTTAAAAATTTGATTGCTAAAGCCCACTTCTTGAAATATTTCCAAATGAAATACTATGAGATGTGGGCAAATATTTATTTATATATATTTATATTTGCATATAAACATTTATTTATATATATTTATATATCATAACAGTATAATTAATAATTAAACATGGAAGGTAGAAAGGAAGAAGGGAGCAATCTTAATATTCATCCATGGAATGATCTGTTAATTGCATACTATGAAGAATTATTGTTATGGTTTGGATATAGAATGTCCCCAAAGGCTCATGTGTCAATGTTCAGAGGTAAGGCTGTTGGGAAGTAATAGGATCATGAGGGTTCTTATCAGTGAACTGATCTATTGATAGATTCATAATTTGAAAGGACTATTGAGAGGAGGTAAAAACCAGGTGGTAGGACATAGCTGAAGGGAGTGAATTCTTGGAGCATGCCCTTGGTGACTATATCTTGTCCCTGGCCCAGTAAGATGAGCAGTTTTGCTCCATGAAGCCCTCCCTTCCATGATGTTCTGCCTCACCAAAGGCCCATAATAATGGAGCCAACTGGTCATGGACTGAAACCTTTGAAATCATAAGCCTATACAACTCTTTCCTCCTTTAAATTGTTTTTCTCAGGGGCTTTGTCAAAATTATAAAAAGATAACTTAAAAAAACTATATTGAGATTTCATCTCACCTGAGTTAAAATGGCAATTATCGAGAATATAAATGATAATAAATGTTGGTGAAAATGTGGGGGAGAGGTGCACTCATACATTGCTGGTAGAACAGCAAATTAGTGCAACCACTCTGGAAATCAATATGGAGATTCATCTCCATGCTAGGAAAGGACCCATATCAAAAACTAAGAATGGAATCACCATATCACTCAGCACTGAAATCAGTATACTGAGGGATGCGGTCACATTAATATTTATAGTAACACAATTCACAAGAGCCAATATGGAACCAGCTTGGATGATTGTCAACAGACAAATGAACAAAGAAAATGTGGCATACATACACAATGGAATTTTACTCATCCACAAAGAAGAATGATATTATGGCATTTGCTGCTAAATGGAGGGAACTGGAGAACATCATGCTAAGTGAAATAAGCCAGGTGCAGAAAGTCAAAGGTCTAATGTTTTCCCTGACATGCAGAAATTAGACCAAAATAAGAAAAAAAAAAAGAAAAAGGGGTTTGATGGAAACAGAAGAGATATTAGTGGAATACAGAAGGGATGAGGGGGATAGAGGAAAGATGGGAAAAGAAAAAGGAATGGTGGAGGAATCTGACCAAAATAGTATGGTACTAGAATAAAATCAGACATGTGAACCAGTGAAATAAAATAGAGAACCCAGAAATAAATCCCTGTGTTCAATCAACTGGCTTTCAAAAAGGCAACAAGAACCTACATGAAGAAAGAAATTGTCTTCAATAATTTGTATGGAGAAAATGGGATATTCATAAATGGAAGAATAAAATGAGACCACCAACTCTCACCACATACAAAAGTCAATTTGCATAAACAAAATGTAGGATCTTTAGATTATGTAGAGGGAAATGAGGGGGCAGGGGTATGAAAAATGGTGGAATGAGACAGACATCATTACCCTATGCACATGTGTGATTAACAAGAATGAGATGAATGTACATCATACACAACCATAGAAATGAAAATTTGTAACCCATATGTGTACAATGAATCAAAATGAAGTATGTAAAAGTAAAAAAAATTTTTAAAAAAATGTTCTTTACACTCTCTCTCTCTCTCTCTCTCACACACACACACACACACACACACACACTGGACTACTATTTGACCATGAAAATAATGAAACTGTGTCATTTGCAACAACGTGGATGGAACTGAAGGACTTAATGTAAAGTGAAATAATCCAGACCCAGAAAGACAGATACCATGTGTTCTTACTTATATATGGAAGCTAAAATATTGATCTCATAGAAGTGGATGTAGAGCAGTGGTTATCAGAGCCTGGGAAAGATGTGGAGGAGGAAGAATGGAAAGAGGATGGTCCCTGGGTACAAGGGTGCAGTTAGATGAGAGAAATGCCTTCTAAAAACTTCTAATGCTCCATAGCAAAGGGGGAAACTATGACTGACAATAATTCATTGTATATTTCAAAATATATGTATATTCAAAATAATTAGAGAGGATTTTCAAAGTTCCCAGCACAAAGAAATGAGAAATATCTAAGGTGACAGTTGTGTAGGTCAGTTACCGTGATCGGATCATTACACATTGGATTGTAGACGTGTATTAAACTTTTTCACAGCACCCCACATATATGAATAATTACTATGTGTCAATTGCAAATTAAGAATATATTTTAAAATGTAAGTGGGATATTACTGGAAAAGTCCTATTCCAGGTTTTGTAAAACAAAATGTCCCCTCTGCCACCAGGTGTAGCCATCTGGCAGTGTGGAGGTCATCAAGAACTTTAAAAGAAGTGAAATCATTATAATTTCCGTAAAGAAATAATATTAATAACTATAAAAAGCAGCATGGAGGAAAAGGAAAAGAGAAATGTCATGTTTTTCAAAATGAAAATGTGGAAGTATATTATAAAACAATCAAAGGGGCCACCAAGGTCAGTTTTCATTGCTTTCCTTTCTCATCGGGCCTCTCATGAATTTAACAAAGTCACATTCAACTGGCATTCTTCAACTACCAAAGACATGAGTTGGATAAGGCTTAGAATGTTGTCAACCCACAAAGAGGACATACCCCATAGGGAGTTTCACTTCTTCATAATGATATGAAGTATCATCTCAATAAAGAGATGAAAAACTGAACATCCTAGATGACCGAGGAATGAAAAAATTCAGTGTTGATTCTGAGATTCACAAATTGTATTCTTAGGAAGACATTGTAAACATAGATATCACCCATACATACACACACAATTTAACTCTTAGCCAGCTTACCTAACCTCATCAACTCACATAAAATGACTAGGGTGTGATAGTTTCTTTGCCAGATGATCTCAGAATAAGAGTCAGAGAGATCAGAGAGAGGGAGATGTGAAGGGGAGAAAAACCAAGGCAAGGATGTGTTATCAAGACAGCTGCCCTGGGCAATGGGAGTCCTTCCTGTGTTTGTTTTTGCTTGTTTGTTTTAGAAACCCTTCCAGTACCTTGACCATTTCTCAGAAATGTCCCTTGAATGATCGGCTCTGGGACTTCAATCCCCAATTTTTAGAGGCTATCTCCAAGGTATATTAATACACTGGTGCTGAGAGTATGCTCCACAGCTTCTGAAAGGCTGAGGCAGACTGAACGTTTGTGTCACCCTTACATTCATTTGTTGAAGCCTTAATCCTCAGTAAGATGGTATTTGGAAGTGGGAATTTGGGAACGTAATCAGGTTTGAATGAATCATAGGGATGCAGCTCTTACTGGATTTGTGCCTAGACTGATCAAGACGACTGTCACCATGCATAGTCTGCTGACCACAGCCACAGAGCTAAGTAAGGGAATAGGTCACAGGCCACCAAATCATCAGTTACACTCTGTTCATTCTGTCTTCCACATTCTCATTCCTATGCTTCTGTTCGACACTTTTCTTAAACCTGACAGAATCAGAAGATCTAATAGTGGGGTCTACATGGTGAATGATAAGCCAAACTGAAGCCAGAAAACTCTTGGAGCTGGGGCAACAGTGAACTGTTCTTTGGAGTGGTAGGCTCAAGCACAGTAGACCTAGTGATGGTCACTGGTTTTACTTGGAGCTAAGAATTGGAAAGAAACTTTTGTTATTATCAGGACAGATACCTGTATTTGGACAACAAATTTGTAAGTAATTGAAGGTGTTTAGTGCAGAAATTTGGAGGCGGAATGATCTCATTTATTTTTGTACCTAACTCCCTGCCTTACAATACTAAACATACAAAATATTGACAACTACATGGGAGATAATTGGAATACTCCATGTTATGAAGATCACTTCTGCTGCCTCAGCTCCAATTCTATCCAAGCACTTACCACCACACATTTGAAATACCTCCTTTTTGTCTCTTGCATTGCACTAGATTGGGAGTTTATTAGGAGAAGAAAGTGTCTTATCTCCATGTTCAGAGTATTCTTCATCCTGCCAATGACCTCATTGTAAATATTTAATTAATGAATTAATATTTGAGATGTGCTTGGAGATTATTTGCCATGGCTTTGATTCTCAAATCTTCTTTTCATTTCAATACCCAAAATATTTTACAAATATTGTCATCTCACTAATGTTGTTAATACAAAACACAATGTTTTTGCCTATATGATATTAAAAAGGTTCGGGTCAATATTATATGGATGTCAAGATGTTATGAAAAATCTGTATTTTTCACCAGGGTTGCTTTTAGTCAGATATGGCTACTTAAATTTAGAATTAAATGAAAATTAAAATTCATTTCCTCAGTCACACATTTCAAGTGCTCAATAGCCAAGTGTGACTATTGGACAGCACAGATTAGAGTATTCCTTCTTCCATCATGGCAGAAAGTCCTATTGCACAACACTATCCCAGGCCAGAACTTGACAGAAACTCCTCTCCTCCTTGCATCCATGTGACGGACCACTGAGTTCTAAGGTTTGTTTAGCTGTGGAGCTCCGGAACCCAACAAATGAACTTTTTGCCAAAAGTTGGCCAATGAACTTGAAGAGTTCCTCCCTCATCCACCTGCCAACCTCCCTCAGGAATCTGACTGAGGAATAGAGATGGGCAGAGGTGAGGTCTACAGCACAGAGCTCATAGAAAGCCATTCTTCATTTCCTTCTTGTGTGAAGAATGGTTATCCCTTCTGGCAAATTCCTTTCAGTGCATTCAGAGACCTGAGAGCTAAATCCCTAGGATGATCCTTCCTATTTATATTCAGTGACAGATAAAGGAACCAAGATTAATGGATACTGGCTGTAAAGGTCTCACAAGTCACGTTATTCACTCTAAACAGATTCCCTTGATGGGGTTTTCCTGTGACTCTGAGGTTCTCTGGTGGTCTCCATTCCTGTGGTAAATGCTGTGCTGTTGTCTAAACCATGTGAATTCTGGGCTTCACTTACGTTAGTTAGGTCTTGAAGGAAATAGTGCTGTACTTTTCCTAGATTTTGTCGGGTGTATATTGCATTTTAGGTTGAGTTTTGAATTAAGATGTTTAAACTCAAATGACCTCTAGCTTAATCTTTGGAGTCCTAAATCAACTGTTTGAAGTCAGGAAATGCCAGACCAAGTACACCATTTCCCCCCTCAGTGCTCTGAGTCTGCAAAACCACACAGTGCTTATCAACCAGGGGCCAAGACGTTCCCTTCAGTTGGGTAAATTAGCAATTATAACAGTTAGTGCTATGTCAAAGTGATGTGTAGACAGTGTCTATCCTTTGCTGAAAATGATTTTTTAATTAGAACAGTCAAAAACTATAAAATATGCAGATATTTTACTAAATCTTGAAGCCCAGCTGTGATGAGTGAAGCCCCAAATGTAAATCATCCTGTGAATCACCCTGTGGTTTGCATTCACGTGTTCCCAAACAACTTTGTGTTTATTTCACTTTAACTGACATTACATTTCGATGCTACTATCGGGAGTAAGACAGCACTCAGTTGGGGAATAGAAACTTTATTATTGGCAATCAAATATTTTTTTAGAAATTTATGATCACTCTATTTCCTTTTGTTGTGTGTGTGTGTGTGTCTGTGTGTGTGTGGACCTTCATCCTCATCTTGAATCTTTCCATTCTTACAAGTTCATGCTCTGTTTTACTTCTAGGGAATAGTATAAAATCCCCATCCTTTTGGATATCTTCAAATTTTGCCAAGTCAAACTTTCATCAAACCCCAGCTGATTTAACTGAACCAATTTCTGTGGACAAGCAAGGAGACATTTACTGAATGGGTAGTGTGTCTGTTTCCATATTTCATACAAATTCATCTACCCAAGATTTAGTGGATAATAATCGGATAATGATTACATTATATTTAACATATATAAAAGATCTAGCAATTCCTATGAGTCAAGTCCCTAAGACATAACGTAGCAGCAAAAGCAATAGAACATAAATGAAACATAAATGCTTCTTAAGATAATTTTAATCTAATTCACAGCCTCTTTCTGATTCTAATATGCAAGTTTTAATTATTCTGACCTATGTAGGATGATGAGAAAAACTAAATTTGTGAATGACAATTTATAAAGATTAGGGAAATACTAAGAAAAAGAAAGAGAAATTTGCATACATATTCATGAATTTTCACAATTTTATTTTTAGAAAAGTGAAGCAGTGAAAATATGACTTAAGAACCACTACATTTTAAAAAGCAGATTGTGAATTGTCAACTACAAATCTGAATCAATTCCTCACTATAATTCATGGCAAATACTATAGCTCTCCCTGAAGTATGTAGGTCATATTTATCACTTTTGATTTTCCATTCCATGGATGTCAGTTCTTGTTTTCTTTGTGATCTACTGCTTGGATTGAAGTTATCTAGAAGAAATTTCACCCCAACTGAACTCCATCTGCCTACTCGATATTCCTTAGAGTGAAGTTACTCTGGATTAGTTTCTGAGTCTCTTCCAATGGGCTCACAGTTAGTGAAAGGAGAGAGGAAAGAAAAATCTAGAAGCTAGCAATAGCAGAACAAAAGTAATAGCATCCCACCTAATCCCAACACCCAGAAAATCAAGAATGCCTCATGGTCAGGAGAATGCATGTGCTTTCTGTAACAACATACTGAAAATCTCCATTTCTCTTCCTCAAGCCATATCCCAAAGACTAGGATTAACCTTCTTATCAAAGATGTGACTAATAATATCCACATTCAGTGCATGGCCCTACAAGTTTGTCTAATGCACCTTAACCTTCAGACATACTCTTTCCACATTTATTTTACCTAAAATATTCTGTAGACATAAAGAGCTTTTCTGAGTTGGTGCAAAGTTTATTCCCCTTGAAACAATCAAGGATTTATAACTCCCTCTCCTCCCCAAAGTTCTGATATCTGTGAGTACTCTTCAATTTTGGTTATTCTGGTAGGTATGGTATCTCATTGCGATTTTAACATTTTTTTCCCAATATCTAATGATGCTGTGAATTTTTCATTGTTTAATTCCCTTCCCTATTTCAGTTTACATCTTTTACCTACTTTGGTAATGCTTGTTAGATTTGAATATTCTGGATTTAAGAACTTTGTCAGAAATATAATTGGAAAACATTTTCTCCCAGTGGGTTTTATTTTTAAAATTCCAAATATTATTTTCTGCAAGGAAAGTCTTTTATTTTACTACGGCTCAATTTATTTTTTATTTCATTGTGCTTTTGTTATCATATTTTTTAAAAATGTTTGTCTAACCCAGACCACAGAGCATGTGCCAGTCCTTGGTTTGATTAGGATAATGTTTACAGATAATTCATATGGACTTTTCTTAACCACAGCCATGAAGCCAGCATGTGACAGAATTTGTGCAGCCAGTGGACAGTCTGTTTTTCTTGAGTTCATGTGTCTTCTCAAGTTGTACTAACTCTTAATTTAAGATGAAGCTCGAAAAGCTTGATGGATTGTACAGAGGAAAATGAGGGATGGGGAGGGGGCGGGGAAGGAAAGATAATAGAATGAGACAAACATCGATACCCTATGTATATGTATTAATATGCAAATTGTATGATTCTACTTTGTGTACAACCAGAAAAATGATACTCCATTTGTGTACAATGAACTAAAATTAAAAAAAAAAAAAGAAAGAAAGAAAGAAAAGCTTGTTTCTTGCAGAGGACATGAGCTTTTACATGTATAGGACAGAACGGCAAGACCACCCTTATTCTTTGGATCCCATGACTTACACGTCCTTCTATTTGCATCCTTGGTTAGTCCCATCCTACATTGTACTGGGATCAGTCTCTATCAACAATAACATTCAGGAAATGGCATGTCACCTCTAAAATCATATTGTAAAAATCTTCAACTTATTATTTAGATATGTACACTCTTCTTGGATGACTTGCTCTGGAGGGAGCTATGTCTGAACAGGCCCATGCAGAAAGGAACAGAAGCTCCCTGACAACAACTTCATGAGTTATCTTGGAAGTCATGCCTTCAAATGAGACTGCACTCCTGCTGAGGGTCTAACTGCAACTTCTAGAGAAATCTTGAGCCATTAACAGCAAGTAAAGCTTGACTCACCAAAACTTCAAGAAGACAATTTTTTTTTTATTTACTTATTGATTCATTGAACACAAATGGACTACAGCTATTGTTTCAAGGGTTGTACACAAAGTAGAGTCACACCATCTGTGCTTTCATGCATGTACACAGGGCAATGATATCTGTCACACACTCTGTTATTGATTTTACCCGCCACCTGCCCCCACCCCTCCCTTCCCTCTATGCTAGCTATCTTTCCTCCATTCTTGCCATCTTTCCCCCCCACATTATGCATCATCATTCATTTATCAGAGAGACCATTCGGCTTTTGGATTTTTGGGATTGGCCAATCTCACTTAGCATAACAGTTTCCAACATCATCCATTTACCTACAAATGTCATAATTTTATTCTTCTTTATGGCTGAGTAATATTCCATTGTGTATATATACCACAGTTTCTTTATCCATTCATCTACTGAAGGGCATCTAGGTTGATTCCATAATCTAGCTATTGTGAATTGAGCAGCTATGAACATTGATGTGGCTGCATCACTGAGGCAATCTGATTTTAAGTCCTTTGGGTATAAGCCAAGGAGTGGGATAGCAGGGTCAAATGGTGGATCCATTTCAAGTTTTCTAAGGAATCTCCACACTGCTTTCCAGAGTGGCTGCACCAACTTGCACTCCCACCAGCAATGTATGAGTGTACCCTTTTCCCCACATCCTCGCCAACACCTGTTGTTGCCTGTGTTCTTGATAAAAGACATTCTAAGTGGGGTAAGACGAAATCTTAAGGTGGTTTTGATTTGCATTTCTCTTATAACGAGTGATGTTGAACATTTTTTCATAAATCTGTTGATTGCTTGTAGATCTTCCTCTGTAAAGTGTCTGTTCATTTCCTTGGCCCATTTATTGATTGGGTTATTGGTGTTCGTGGTGTAAAGATTTTTGAGTACTTGGTAGATTCTGGAGATTAGTGCTCTGTCCGAAGTGTGTGTGGCAAAGATTTTCTCCCACTCTGAAGGCTCTCTCTTCACATTGCTGATTGTTTCCTTTGCTGAGAAGAAGCTTTTTAGTTTCACTCTATCCCAATCATTGATTCGTGCTTTTATTTCTTGCGCTTTGGGAGTCATGTTAAGGAAATCTGGTCCTAGGCCAACATGATGAAGATTTGGACCCATTTTCTCTTCTATTAGGTGCAGAGTCTCTGGTCTGATTTCTAGGTCCTTGATCCACTTTGAGTTGAGTTTTGTACAGGGTGAGAGATATGGGTTTAGTTTCATTTTGCTGCATATGGATTTCCAGTTTTCCCAGCACCATTTGTTGAAGAGGCTGTCTTTTCTCCATTGCATGTTTTTGCCTCCTTTGTCAAGTATGAGATACCTGTACTTATTTGGGTTTGTCTCTGTGTCCTCTATTCTGTACCATTGATCTACCTGCCTATTTTGGTACCAATACCATGCTGTTTTTGTCACTATTGCTCTGTAGTATAGTTGGAGGTCTGGTATTGTGAAACCCCCTGCTTCGCTCAAGAAGACAATTTTTATTGGTGGTAATTTATTATACAATAACAGCTAACTAACTCAATAATACACCATTACCTTCATCCCCAAACAAAAGGCCCTGGGCTATCACCCTGCCTCATTGTTCCATTTCTGTTAACTCTGATAAGAACCTTTGTCACTTGTCTACTTGGGGTTGGAGTTCTGTTTGCTTAATCAACTTAAGCTTCTTATCATTACAGGATCTGTACCTATTCTTTTTTTAAACAACTCATTGTTCCAAATTAATGAAATATTTTGATGCAGTTTGCTCATTTGTTTTTCATTCTTTTCTGCATTCTTATTTTACACATTGATTTGACCATCTGTGGCAAATTATAGATAGTCACAAATTCTTTGAAACATCTCCCATTTAGATGTGGTGTCTATTTCTCCTCCCCTTGAATCTGGGTCTGATTAGAACTGTTTTGACCATTAGAATGTGGAACTGACACTATGCCAGTTCTGAGCCCACTTTTAAGAAAAACTTGCAGCTCCCCTTTGTTCTCATGAGCCCTAAGCAGACAGGCAAAGTTCCAACTACTGGAGAGACCATATGGACAGTTCCTGCAACCATAGGGCGGGAGGGGGAACCCAGGGAGCAGAGCTCCCAGTCACCCCTGCCAAAATACTGGGCATCACTGAGTCTACCACTGACCCTCCTAACCAGACTGACCTGACCCTTAATAAATAACACCAAGTGACTCCTGTTAATGCCACATGAAGTGTGGAAATCGATAAATCAACCCTGTCAAATTTAACCAAAATACCATACATCAATTTTACAAATTTTAATGTATATTTTCTCTTAAATGTTTTGTAAATGTTTTGAATAAATTCTAAAGACTTGCATGTTCTAGTATTTTTTATTTCAGTCATTTATTACTCTCTTTCATCCTTTATCTTCATTCCCTTAAACATTTTATACTGATGTTAGCATCGCTTCTTTTTATTTTAAATCATTTATCCTTCCTATTAGAAATTTTTCTTCATTCTTACTTTAAATTTTTTAATTCTAGTCTTTAAAAATATTAATCTCCCCCAGTGATTAAAATCAGAGAGCTGAGTTGTATTTCAGGGAGAAAAGTTTACCGTCTTCATCTATATGCTTTTATATAGCTTCAATGTAAAAGAAATGCATTTGTATAGTGTTTTACATTTGAAGGAATGAGGGCAAAAAATCACGAAGCTAATTCTATTCATTCTAAATACTTAGCACTTTTAATTTACCTATGAGTAACTTGTAGCATTTTTATTAGAATGTATGTCAGTATCTTTGGTGTACCACTGTGTAAAAACTCAATTGTGTAAAATAGCATTCCAAAATTTTCTCTGAAGGACACATAAGTCATCCCTTTCTGTCTTAATGAGTCTGAAGTTCATGCACGTGCAGCAGCTTATATGAAGTTACTTGAAGCCATCACCTATTTTTCTGTACTAGGGATTGAACCCAGGGCCTTGCACATCCTAAGCAAGAGTTTTACCACTGAGCTACATCCCCAGCCCAAGCTATCAGCTTTAAGAAAGCTTACAATTGAACCCTCTACCCCCCCAAGCCCTCTGTAGCTCCTTTGGGACATTTTTTGCCATAATTATGAGAGCAGTCAAATAAATAGCATTATCATTCTTTGCTGTGGCTCAGGTGATTAGCTTATGTGGTGTTTATCGGCAGCATCAAATGTTTTATCTTTGAAAAATAAAAGAGTACAAGTTACATATTTAGTTCTAAACAGGTTGTGCAATATGTTCATAAAGATGACTGTGGTTGCCACAAGGTACATTGTTCACCTTGAAATGCTGCTAATGCGTTGTGCATGCAGATGGAAGGGGTGGACCTGTGCACTCAGCTGGGGCCTTTAACTGTAGTATGGCAGAGTTGCCCTCTACCTACCAGTTAAAAAGTTCAATGTGTTTTCATATAAAATACACACACACACACACACACACTAAAAATTTCACTCTTTCAAATGACCTTACTCTGAATCAGCCTCTTTGAATACTCCTGTGCTGTGCAGTAGTGGCTGTGTGTAAATGTTGTGCACTGAGACTACACACGCAAATGTGACATGCCCAGGACAATGCTACGTGCCAATCAGATGTCCACTTGTTGTGTTTGTTAACAACCCTTTACCACATAGTGTTATAAAGACTATGAAAGTTTCATTCTTGTCAAAGTTAAATAAATAAATAATTAAATTTATTCCTGAATAAGTACAATTTATTAAGATGACACATACCAGGATATGCTACAATGGTCTCTGATGCTGCGTTTTGCTAAGACTATTATGAAAACACTCTATTGGTTGTCAATTGTTGAGTAACCAATTTCCATAAAAAAACAGCTGCTTAAATTGATGTGTACTTATTAGCCCGGTTTCTGTGGATCAGCAAATTGCACATAGCTTAAAACTGGATCCTTTGCTTCAGAGTCTTCACAAGAATGGAATCAAAGTGTCAGTCAGGACTGAGATCTCACTGAGGTCTTTTGTTGAGGAAGGTTCCGCTTCCAGCTTCTGTGGTTATTAGCAGGATTTAGTGTCTTGTTTTCTCCTGACCAAAGGTCACCCTCAATTCCTTTACATGTTGATCCCTCCACAGGGCAGTTTACAGTGTGACAGCTTGTTTCATCAGATCCAGAAAGGAGAGTCTTCTAGAAAGGGGGAAGAAGACAGAATCTAAAGTAATCTATTCATGGAAGAGCATTCCATCACCATTTCTATGGTCTATGGGTTAGTAGAGTGACATAGATCCTGCCCACACTCAAGGGGAGGAGATTATGTAATGATTTATAATCAGGGACTGGCATGATAGCGCAGGCCTATAATCCTGGGGACTTGAGAGACTGAGGCAGGAGGATCACAGTTTCAAGGACAGTCTTAGCAATTTAGTAAGACTCAGCAAATTAGCAAGACCCTGTCTCTAAATAAAAAGAACCAGGAATGTAACTCAGCAGTAAAGTTCCCTTGAGTTCAATCCCCAGTACAAAAGGAAGGAAGGAAGAAATACGGGAATGAAGGAAGAAAGGAAAGTTAATCAGAAGATACGGATGGCCGGGAGCCTTTTTATAATCAGTTCCCTCTATTCACATGTACACACACAATTCCTTTTGCAGTGATTATAGGCATATAGTTGCTGATCATTTGCTGCAAGACACCAGGAACTCTTCTTGATTACATGTAGGGAAAGATTCTGTCTCAGTCCTTAGTACATTTCTGAGCCACTGATATATTTTATTGTGAATTTTGTGACTCTTTTTGTGTTGGCAGTTTGAAAAGCCAAGCCCAAATTTGCTGCTACCTCTATGACAGAAAGACATACTGGTAGTGTACATTTCTAAGCCCTGTTTCAGTGACACATAGACTCAGTTTACTATCCCACATTGTTCCTTCCTTTACTCTGATTTCTACCTTGGTTATCCTTCCTTAGAATATATTTCTTTAAGCCAAATTGATTCCTTGTAGAAACTTTTAGGTAAATATATAAACAAACAAATTAACTCCAAATGTCTTAATATTGGCCCCTTAAAGAACAAATATTCGCTTCATCGACTACATTCTATTTTGCCAAGTTTAAAGTTTATTAGTTGATACAGGCTTCCCTTGCTAGCAATAAGTATATAGATATATACCTCAAAGGTTTTCTGAAATTTCAGTACTTCTAACCAGTTAGAGAAAATCTGCCTAATCTAAGCAAGTCATCAGTCAGTAAAAACATAAATGAATACATGAATTTGTCAGTACTTTTATTAGAATAACTTCCGCTAAAACCAAGATAAAAGTTGTTACAAAACCACCCTGTTTTTATCAAATCTGAGATTGGTAATGTTTTGAAAGACTGCTTGAGGTGCATAGAGGAAAAAAAAAAGCATTTTCTGAATCTTCAGATCAAAAGCAGGAAAGGGATACAAGTGTGATTTTTGTCTTTTGAAAAGTACTGGCGACAGCTAGAATCAGGGACCATCTGATATGCTATCTTAAGGAGGAACAGTGAATTCAGTCTTCACCTGAAAGACTCAGTGCATCTTGAAGTGTGATCACTTCCAGAGAACTGACCTTTAACACATTTAAATGGAAAAACCAGAAATCAGTTTGAGAGCCCCCTCCAAAGGAAGTGAAAATAAGTTAATACCTAAGACAAAAAAAGCATACAAGTCTCTGCATTCTAGAACTCTGAAATCAATGCCTGCCTCATGTCTTTACAGGATAAAAACCAGCTAGACCACTGTTCTATCTTCACTGTCTTCTGAAGTAAATATAGATTCTCTGGGGTCATTAATCCTCTTGATTTCCAAAAACTCTGATTGAAATAGAGAGGCAGAAATAATAAATGGAAGGTTTGGGGTGGTAATCATTTCCTACTTCTCTGTTCACTGTTTTCTGTTGTAAAGCAGTGTGGCACTCAGCTCTGTCCTCACTGGCAAGAGTGAATGCAGTCTCTTTGTTTGTCTCCCCGTTTGGAGATACCAGGAGTCCATTGTTATGGTCGGGATTCAGTCATCCACATAGAAAGAACTCTAGCCTGGAAATTGCTTCAGTCCTACCTTTTCCATTAGCCTGGGATAAGGTGCCTGCACTCTGTGGGCTTCCACTTTTCAATGTTATACTGAGTCTGCAGTAAATCAGAAGTTGCTAACAAAGGCTTCATGGCTTCAGAGCTGGTGGTGAGGGAGAGGAAAGCTTCCAGTGCCTGGAAATGTAGGACTTACTGGGTTGGTTTTTAAATAGGGGCCCTGAACTAAAATTGTTGAGAACCACTGAACTAACATTTCTATCCTCTAAACATACATTCAATATGTTCAAAGTATTGGATTAGGCAAAGTAGGAAATATAAAGTGAGGAAGGCAAGTATCCAAATCATCTAAATAAAGGTACAATATTATGAAATAGGTATTTCGTTTCATCCAGCATGGCAATATGACTCTGTGGAATCTTCGAAGTGCTAAGGTGTTTTGTTTTGTTTTGCTTGTGTACTAATGAGCTGACTGATGGTTGGCAATCTATGGATAGCTTCAGGTTGAAGGCTAGTCACCAGACAAGATCAAGGCCTGATTAGAGAGAGGGAACTTTCTGCTCTACACCCCTCCCAAACTCTGGGGAGGGGAGAGGGGCTCAAAATTAAATTAAACACCTAAAGTCCATGATTTAATCAACCATGTGTCTGTAATGAAGGCTCTACAAGAGCCCAAAAAGACAGGGTTCAGAGACCTTCTAGATAGCTGAGCCTGAGGTGGTTCCTGGAGGGTGGCATGCCAGGAGAGGGCGTGGGAGCTCCATGACCCTTTCCACATGCTTTGCTCCATGCACATCTTCATCTGCATCCTTTGTAATATATATCTTTACATCACAAACTGGCAAACATAGGTGTTTCCCTGAGTTCTGTGGTTACCGTGGCAAGTTAATGGAACCCAAGAAGGGAGTTATGGAAAGTTATGGGAAGCCTGATTTGTAGTCAGTCAGTCAGAAACCCAGGAAAATCTGGGGCTTGCTATTGGCTTGGAACTGACCCTCCCTTACAGAATCTGTTAACTGCAGGCAAAAGTGTCAGAACTGAATTAGAGGACACCAGCTGGTGTCCACCGCTTCAGCATTTCTTTCTTAGTGGAAGAGTAAATAACTCACACGTCTGGTGTCAGAAGCACATTGTGAGAGTATAACAGAAGAAACTGAGTTTAATTATTTGTTCTAATCAAATATGTTACTGCCACAAGAGAAGAACAGATTGTAGTATTTAAAGAAGTGAGAAGTTGTCAGGAAGTGGGGAAATCGAAATTGAGAATACTTCAGGGAAGATAGTCCCGACTTGTGCATGCAAAAAGAGCAAAATATTTTGAGCAGAGGCAAAAACATGAGTCAAACTTAGAGTCCAAACTATGTGTTATGTGAAGCAACATGTGCAGTCAGACACATTTGGCTAAACTAGTAGATGTGGGAAGAAAAGAATAAGAGCAATAAGCCAATAAATCAGAAACTAAGTATCTAAAAAAACAAAAATAGCACACACACATGGAATAAGAATCCTGGATGAGACTTAAGCCAAATCTTCTTCAGTGTTTGAGTGTTCTCTCAGTGACCTTCGATTTTGTGGGAGTACAAGCTTAGCTCACAACATTGGGGAATATTGCACACCTGATGTTCTGTACGTCTATCTCCCTTCAACTTACAATATTACCATGTACCTGAAAAGGTAATCTCAGTATCTATGGTAATCAAGTTTACAAAAGTGCTGGGAGCACTCAGTTAGTTAATACTGAAACATTACATATATATGTGTGTGTGGGTGTGTGTGTGCATGTGTGTGTGTGTGTGTGTGTGTTTGTGTGTGTGTGTCTTTTGTCAGTACTGGGGATTGAACACAGGACCACTGTACCACTAAACTCAATCCCCAGCACTTTTTAAAAATTTTTATTTTTAGACAGGATCTCACTGAGTTGCTCAAATTGACCTTGAACTTGTGGTCCCCCTGTCTCAGTCTCCCAAGTAGTTGGGAATACAGGCATGCACCTCTGGGCCAGCTATATCTAATAAAACCTTGAATACTTGAACTCAAGGCCAATGGTACTCTAACTCACACCTGAATGAAGCTTATCTAACACACACATTTTCTCCATAAGGTACATCACAGTCTTCTGCTGAGGAGCAGTAGACACCACTTCAGCACTGCACCTGGGGGCCACTACAAACCATGAAATAAGCAACAAGCAACACAAAATGCAAAGAACATTTGAGAGATGTATGAGATGTAGGAGGACATCTGTTTACAATATGACAAGGTGCTGGATTCAGGTCATGATGGTCATTAGACATGTTCCATGGGAAGTAAATCCTAATTATTACTTCGTTCCTCTCATCTAACCCTATCATCAATCTTATCTTTAAAATACATCTCAATATATGCACATCTCCCTCTGCTCCTTTCTCCTGATACTTCAGCCAGGCTGAATTCCTTCATGCTCTGAAAGATCCGAGTTCTCTTCTTTCCATTGTTTTCTCTACTTGAAAAGCTTTTCCTATCTCCTTGATGGATGACTTGTTCCCTTGCCTCATTGTCCAGCTTAAAGATCTACTTGACATCTCCTGTCCATCTGATCCTCGGTAACTGTTGCTAGCGCCTCAACTGTTCTTGTCTGTCCTACCCTTACGCAAGCTACATTCAAGCTACAGTGGTCCTTCTTGATCATATGATCATCTCATACCTCCTTCCCCTGCCATGTAAACACTGTAAAGACTCGAAGTCCTCATTCACTAAGTCTGGGAAAATGTTTGCCTCAAGTCAGTTGTTCACTATTTTGTTTAATGAAGATTTATAATATCTACCCAAGTAACTAATAATCCTACAAAATCAACACATATGAGTGCAATTATAGCTCATAATTACACTGTAAGATTAAAGACCTCTGGTCACATTTTAAGGCTTTTCAGATTGATGCTAGAAGTGTACAACATATAATCCTAATGCTGGTAAATTTGGGAAGTAGGAGAAATGCCAGCTCTGCAGATATCGCTAACGCCACCTGTTGATAAGACAAAGCTTGGTGTTTTGCTGACTGCTGTAATGGAGAGCATCGCCCCAGTAAAGTCTCGATGGGGTACTGCAGTAACAGAATTTATTAATAACCAGAAATTTTATATAAGATTAGTCTTTCAGTGGAGGAGGGTGAAAGGAATGGTTTGTTTAGTACTAGGTTACAAACTGAATGCTTTTTCTGGACTGCTGGAAATAGCAAGGTAGACTTTTGATATAGGGATTCCAAGACTAGTAACACTGACAGTAGGGTTTGGGGGATTTGTTTTGCTGTTTGTGTTTGTTTGTTTGGGGGTTGGGAGAAGTTAGGCAGTTTCAGTCCTCATTGCCCACGCAGAGTGGGCATAGATTACTTTGGCTTTCAGGCTGTTTGGTTCAAAGTAACCCTTAACCACCTACTTTCACAACTAACCAAAGCAAGAATTTAGGAACTAAATGAATTACCCTTTTTAGCCCCCAGAAATATACATTTCTAAAACAAATTTCTGGGAGGAAGCCAACATTCTTAATCTGATGAAAAAGGGTAACTCTAAATGGGCAGGAGCCATAGATCCATTCCAAACACTTTACCCACTCTGAGGCATTTGTAATTGAACAACCATAGGCTGACGGAATTCTATTAATACATGTTCATTTTTTATTCCATTTGGGAAAAATTATATATGTACTTAAAAAATGTTTCTTGGGTTTTTAAAGTGTAACAATAAGACAAAATTTCAAAAGTAAGTAGTAAGTGAAAAAATAATCTGTTTAATACAAGACCTAGTCTATGTAGATATCTTTTAGCTCCTCATTGGAGCCAAGGATGTACTATATATATTGTGTGGTATGTATGACCTTTGATGAAGGCAGCTAAATAACGCTTGTTTATTCCTTTTCTCCTCTTAAAATAATCACATTGGACTGAACATACCAAAACCTCAAATCACATATTTTGAAATTATTTGTAGTCATAAATCAACATATTCACATTAAAATGTCTTACAAGAGAGTTTTACAGAACCCATAAATCTTCTCGATTTTAGAATTACTTGGTTTAACCCATACGACATAGCTATTACTGGCCAAACATTTTATAGGGTGCACCTTAATAGAATTTGAGAGATGGATGGATCTTAAATATCAAACAGTGCAACAGAACTCCTATTGGAAGCTAAAGCTTATCAGGGACGAGCAGCTTGCCAGAGTCACGGTCTACACATCGGCCTGAGAATCAGGCATCCTGATGTTTCTCCCACTGCATTCTGCTCATAGATAGTGCCTTGACTTCCTGACAGCTTTTTAAAAGGAACATCTTTTAAAAACAAGTGTTGCATTTTGGATAAGTTAGGCTATTTATTCATTCAATATGTTTTGCTTGGAAATGGTTGGGGACACTGATTTTTGCTTCAGTTCTTAATTAATGGGATATTATTTCACAATAAAGTGAGATTGCCATGTTGCTCCCACTGGGGCTCACAGGCCCCACAGGAAATTTATTTTGGAACAGTTAATCATTGCAGTAGACTCATTGTCCTCTAACTAAGATTCACTGTGCCCAAGCACATAAGAAGTAGTTTCTTATAATTGGCCAATGAGAGACACATCTGACTCACTTAAAATTTATTCATGACACTATTTTCAGCCCTGGTGTCTGTAGAACGTTCAGTTCCTTGGGGCATTTAAACAATGGCAGATCAAACTGAAACAACCTACTTTTCTAAGAAGTTCTTTCACGAGGTTGAGAATCACTGGATAATTCACAAGACAGAACCATTTACAAGAGTTAGTGAGAGTGTCACTGTATCCATTAGCTAAGAACATACTAAGCTCTGGGCTTGAGTCACAGGACAGAGCATGAGATGCCCATGACAGCATTCTATGCATCAGCCTTGAGTCCCTGTAGCCTCATAAGAGAGCAGAAAATTGTAATTGCTTAAAAAGGAAATAAGTAGACTCAGTAGCCTTCCATGCTATTTGACTGCACTTTGCAACAGTGCATTACAGAAAAGCCTCCTTTTTTATGTTGCGATGGTTGTTTTTATCTGGCAATTAATGACTCTTTGATGCACAACATTTTAAATACCAATTATAATGTTTTTCATGATATCTCACTTTACGTAAATAAAACCATGTTAGGAACTTCTGAGGTGGCAGAAAATCAATCTGGGTGGCAAATAAACATTTACTCTCAATTGTAGTTCTCAGGCTTCTGAGCATATCTATTCAATATGGTAGAAAGTTCCAACATTCCAACACTCACAGCAAACATTTATAATAATAATAAGGTAAAATCTGGAGATGAAGATTACAATTGATTGAGGCCTGGCAGTAATCTCACTCTGGGTAATTGCCAGGTGTGTTTGTGGTTAATTATTAAAATGTGAATTTAAGGAAAGGGATTACAAATCATCCATTAGGACGCTTGTCTTGACCATCAACCATGGTATTTTCACCCACTACCACTGATTCGCTTTACTCTTTTCCTTTTTCTTTTCATCCTGTTTGAAATTTCTCTCCTCTGTTTTATATGGGCTTGCATTATGTAGAGATGAAGTGGTAGAATTCTGAAATATGAGAGTTGCCAGTCCTGACCATTCTATTCAGCCTTCCTACTTTCTAAGCTGTGAGGATTCAAGTGAAAGAATGGAGATGGAAAAGAGTAAAATAGCAATGACCTGCTCATCAGTGCACTCTGTATCGCCTTTCCTTTCTTCTCAAGTTCACTTCCTCTGACCCTTACTAGTGCTTCCTAGGATTACCTGAACAGAATAAATATTTTCAAATCCTTTACTCAGAGTCCACTTTAAGGGTACTGAATGTGATATTTTGTGTGATATCTGTGTGGCGAGGATATCCTCCAACTCTACAACCTGAGTTTTCATTTACAACTCTTTATTGATGGTTCTTCATTTTAATATAGCCAAGTTTATCTTGCTCATTAGTAATAGTTCTTGTATGTTTTAAGAAAAGTATCTTTCTGTTACACAATCATGAAAATAATATTTCAAACTGTATTTCAGTACTTTAATTGATTTACCTTTAATATTTAGATTTAAAATTCTCTGGAAATTATTTTTGTGTATGACAGGATGTAGGGAATTAAGTTTTTTTCAATATGAATATCCAATGTTCTCAGTACCATTTGTTAAGAAAGCTAATCTTTTGTAGTTCCTTTTCCACAAATCAAGTATCCTTGCAGTCATTGATCTGTTTCTGAGCTCTCTATTCCAAAGATCTATTACACTATCTTTGTGAGACTCTCTTTTTCCCTTTTACCCCTTTGATATAACAATGTTTAGGATCTCAATACAATGTCAGTTAACTCATCAGGGATTGCTTCCACTTGGCAAACCTGGACTTCAATATGTATTTTTATTTAAATCCCACTATCCAAAGTGCTGCTGAGACTCACATTTGACCACTACAAAGTTAGCAAACATGGACAATATCTCCAAATAGATACATCTATCTTCTCCCAAATAGTGACCTGGTAATTATTCTACCTTGGCAGTATTTTTGTTGCTTCAGGTGGACTTTTAAATGTACATGCTCCTTGATTGTAATTGGGTTATGTCCCAATAAACTCATCATAAGTTGAAAACATTGTACATTTTTAAAAAACATCTCATGTATAAATTACATGTATTGGTACTGAATATAATACTGAAAGGGAGAAACTATGGTGATATGGATACATTTTCATACCAGTTTAGACTCCAAAAACTGTAAGTTGAACCATCCTAAGTCAGGGACCATCTGCATTTAGCCCAGATTTTTCTCCTTGTCCTCAATGTCCTAGGTAACTGTCCAAATTACCTAGTTTGCCATTACCAGAGTCAGAAATATCACTATAAATTGGCTTGCATAATATACTGAGTTTTAATTCAGTCACCTTTATGTAGTGTGTGCGTGTGTATATATATATACATATATATATTTATATATGTCTATATATCTCCAAAACTTTTACACAAATTATATGAGAATTAGTGCTATCTTTTCTCCACATCTTCTATTCCTCTCCTCTCATTCAACATCAGCTTTACCAATATGAATTATTTTCTATCCTTTGATGACTTCTATTGCACAAAACTATCATTTTAAAATGAATATTTGATTTATCAAACATATTAATTAAAATACTGGTTCTTAAGGAATATGTAACCCAATGCATGTGTTACATTGCTACACTTATAAATTTACTAATTTTCAAAATGTTTGAAGAAGTTTATTACCATTTGGTTAATTAAATGCCTCTACATAGATTTAATTTAATATTTAATATATTCAATTTTAATTTTAAGTTCTAAAAATGCAGAATTATTAAAACAAAGTGGGATCATCAAGAAACGTCTTCTTCTTTTTTTTTTTTTTTCACACGGGTGGGGGGTTATACCCCAGTTTCTGTGCTTGCGAGGCAGGCACTCTACCAACTGAGCTATATCCCCAGCCCAGTAAGAAACATCTTCTATAGATCTTATTTCTCCCATATATAAATATAATGTGAAATAATCAGTTACATACTTCCATCCAAATTTGCACAAAATATTAATTAATGCAATGGTTTGATTTATGTTATTATCTCCATTACAGTGTGACATTTTCCCAGCACTAAATTTACTAGCCATTAAAAAAATTACCATCTTGAGTAGTGGCTTTTCTCCTCCACATGAATGTAGAGAAAATTTTTCAGTTGGCTCTAATTTGCTCACCAAAAAGATTTTGACAGTATTTGATACAGAGTTTCAGGCTTGGAGGTGAATTTTCTCATGACAATAAAGAGTAACCAAGATTTATTGTATACTAACTATGCCAATAAGGATACTCAATGACCTTCATTAGGGTAGCCTTAGAGCCTGTGTTCCATAAATTTAATTCACATATTAACTAGTCCAAGTCTTATTTCAGTTATAAAAAGAAAAAGTTATATCTCTCCCCTGATACTGCTAAGGTTAATAATATTTACATTCTCTATTGTCACCATATTTAAATCCTTCATATTTGTTTAACTTATATAAAGTTGAAAGCCAATAGGTGGCATTTTCCTTATAATGATTATGTAAATATTTAATACGGACCAAGTAACATGGTAGAATAAACTTCTCTTTGTGACAAATATTTCAATCTTTGTTTTATGTAAAAGATGCCTAACACACTGGTAAAACCAATGCTCTTTTCTTACACTACCATAGACCTTTAACATCCTATCACAGTTTGTTTTTATTCTGAACCATGTAGTTCTTTTGTAGGTTTTTGTTTGTTTGTTTGTTTTCTGGAATCTAGTTGGTCTTTTCTCTCCATTTGGAGATGAGGAAACATTATTTTATAGTGTCATTACTACCTTGTTCAGCCCTGTAGTTGATTTTTCTGTTGCTAGGATTGAATCCCACTCCACTTCTTTTGTTAAAGATTCCCTTTAAAGCTGAATGATTTCCTGTTATATTTGGAAGAATATCTTTTTTTTTTGCTAGGTTTTTTAAAGAATGTTTTTTAATTTTATCATAAATAATTGCCTATACCAGCTGTTAATAGAATTTTATTTGTGCCATTCCAATGTAATGAGATTTTTTATTAATTTTTTATTTGTTCTAATTAGTTATACATGATAGAAGAATGCATTTGTGCATTTTGATAAATCATACATAAATGGAGTATAATTTCCCATTTTTCTGATTGCACATGTTGCAGGATTACATCCATCATGCAGTCATATACATACATGAGGTAATAACATTTGTTTCACTCTACCATCTACTATCTTACTAGTTTTTATTTTGATTAAAATTTATGAATGTATCAATAACAATATAAAAATCTCATGTTCCCTGGCACCCAGAATTAACAATTGCTCATTACTTATGCCTTATCTTTCTGTCAACAAATACTAAATATACTAGCTAAACATAAAACCTCATTAATTGCCAATACCTAATCACATTCTCCTACCCATGCTTCTTGTACATACCACTATTGCCATGAATGTATTTTTCATTTTTCCAATAAATTTCATACTTCTCATACATATGTGTAAGCATTAACAATATAGACTAATGTTTGAAGCCTTGTATCTCAATCTATATGGAGTGGAGAGAGCCATATATTTTAGTTTTTATTTTGTGTTTTCCACAAACTGTTCTAGTCTAGGTTTGCTGCTGACACTTATGACTGATAATTAGCATGAGCCCCATGCAATTCACTAGTGAGTTCAGTCACATTTAAACTATCCATACTCACATTAATTAAGTCCTGATTGCATACCGGGATGTCTTGACAATATTAATTTCCTATAAAACTTGTCAACACATTCCCAGTTTCTTTTAATGGATCGTAATGAGCAATTCACAAACTCACATCAATCCTCAGAATGCACTCTGAGTAACAGTGTCTGGGAGATATTATCTTTTATTTTACTTAATGGTTTAACACCACACATACAATTTGGAAACTTGGTATTTTTCAGTTGGTACTATGGTTTTGACCTAGTGCATTCACTTTAATTTCTAGTTATTATTATATCTAATATAGTAAAGTTCAATATTGATGTACAGTTAGGTTGTTTCTAGCATTTTGCTTTAGCAAGCACATAATAACTTGTTAAATATTTGAGTGTCTAATATGCCAGCCTCCTTTAAAGGTCCTATTTATACAAGTAGACAAGATCATTTGTCTTCTACTGTTTAAATTCTATTTAGGAGAGAGAAAAATACATTTATCTACAAATAAATGAATAATAACATCTGAGATAGTAATATAGCTATAAATTGTTTTGTGAGTGATGGGGGGGTCATAAAAGTTCTCTTTTCTGTAATTGCCTTAATATTTTCTTTGCTCATTTTCAGTTTTTTGTCTTTGCCTTATTATTCAAGAGGATTTCTTTTTAAAATCTAGTTAATTAAGGTATATTTACATATACTAAAGTTCACTGTTTTAAGTATAAATTCAAGTGAATTTTTATGAATATGCTATTAAAAAATACCATAATCAAGGTATAAAATATTTCCCTTATGCCAAAAAAAAAAAAGCCCTTTGTGTTCATTGATAACCAATTACTCCTCATCCCTCTGCTTTCAGTCTCTGGAAAGTATTGGTCATTTTATTTCTCTGTGGGTTTTGATTAATTTCCCTGATACCTGATGTTCCAAAGAATTCCTCTTGATTGACAGATGCCCTTAAGACAAGAACTAGATCTATTTCTATGGGCTTTCTATTTTAGATTTTGAACCAATACCTAGGTGCTCTTACTGACTTTCTGCTCTTTGGCTAGTAGGAAGCTAATTATCCTCTTGGGTGTCCCTTCTTTTGTGGTTCTAGTTTTCACTGGGTTCCAATAACACTTTTCAACACGTAGACAGTTGGTACCTCTTCCCGAGCCTTCCATTTCCTACTTTCTCAGAACCTCAAAATCAATGAGAAGTCAAAGGTCAGGAAGTTCTCAGTTCTTTTCTGAGCATGCTCACTTCCACATGGATACCTGTATCCTTTTGGAGTCCTAGGAGCTTGATAGAACTTCTTAAATCCACTGTGGAATGTCATTAGCCACTATGGAAACCTCTTTCTTTTTTAACAGCTATGTGATTAGTCTCTTTTTTCCCCAACATTATCCACTGCCTCAGACAGATATAAGTTAAGCACTTACCTGTATTTTTTTTTTTTTCCAACAGCCTCAGAGAGGAGGCTCTTGGCACTGGTGAGTTTGGACTGGGGTCCAATAAAGGCAGTCTTGCAAGTGGGGTCTCCCAGTGAACCATCAAACTGGAAAAATAATGACAATACTCTAGCAAAGTGTCATTGATGAAGGTCCAGCTTCCTTATACCCCTTGCAGTTGGGGTCAGACTGCAAGTTCTCATTATGATTGCTGACTAGGTTTTTTTTATATTACCAGATTTTTATTTTTTATGTTGCCATATTTTTGTTTTTGTGTTATTTCTTCCTATTTTTCAAAATTTTTAATTTGTTCTAAATAGTTACACATGACAGTAGAATGCATTTTGACCCACTGTACACAAATGAAGCACAACTTTTTCCCCTCTGGCTGTACATGGTTCAGAGTCACACTGTCAACATAAACATACATGTATATAGGGCAATAATGTTGTTTTCATTCCACTGTCCTTCCCATTCCTCAAGCCCTATCATCACCTCACTCCACTCTGCACAATGCAAATTTCCTTCATTCTTCCCTACCCCTTCCCCATTATGGATCAGCATCTGCTTATCAAACAAAACATTCGGCCTTTGGTTTTTTGAGTTTGGTTTATTTCGCTTAGGATGATATTCTCCAGCTCCATCTATTTCCCTCAAATGCCATAATTTCATTCTTGTTAGGGTTGAGTAATATTCCATTGTGTATATGTACCACATTTTATTTATCCATTCATTTGTTGAAAGGCATCTAGGCTGATTCAATAGTATGGCTTTTGTGGATTGACCTGCTATAAACATGGATGTGGCTGTATCACTGTAGTATGCTGATTTTAAGTCCTTTGGGTATAAACTGAGAAGTGGGCTAACTGGTCCAATAGTATCAAAAACGGTATAGTATTGTCACCAAAATAGACATATAGACCAACAGTACAGAATAGAAGACACAGAGACAAACTCACATAAATAGGGTTACTTCACACTAGACAAAGGTGCCAAAAACACAAATTGGAGAAAAGATAACCTATTCAACAAATGATGCTGGGAAAACTGGTAATCCATATGTATCAAAATGGATCACTCTATCTATTTATCTCTATCTATCACCCTGCACAAAAATCAACTTAAAGTGGATCAAAGACTTAGGGATTCTAACAGAGACTTTGTGCCTAATAGAAGAAAATGTAGGCCCAAATCTTCATCATGTTGGCTTAGGACCTGACTTCCTTAACAAGACTCCTAAAGCACAAGAAGTAAACTCAAGAATCAATAAATGGGATGGATTCAAACTAAAAAGTTTCTTCACCAGGCGCGGTGGCGCTTACCTGTAATCCCAGAACTTGGGAGGCTGAGGCAGGAGGATCGCGAGTTCAAAGCCAGCCTCAGCAACTTAGCGAGGTGCTAAGCAACTCAGTGAGACCCTGTCTCTATATAAAATACAAAATAGGGCTGGGGATGTGGCTCAGTGGTGGAGTGCCCCTGGATTCAATCCCCAGCACCCAAAGTAAATAAATAAATAAATAAATAAATAAAAATAAAAAATAAAAAGTTTCTTCTCGGCAAAGGAAATAATCAGTAATTTGAAGAGTGAGCCTACAGATTGGAAGAGAATCTTTACCACATAAACCTCAGATAGAGCACTAATCTTCAGAATTTATAAAGAACTCAAAAAACTTTACACCAAGAATACAAATAGCACAATCAATAAATGGTTAAGGAACTGAACAGACACTGCACAGAAGAAGAAATACAATCAATCAACAAACATAAGAAAAAATGTACAACATCTTTAGCAATTAGAGAAATGCAAATCAAAACTACTCGAAGAGTTCATCTCACTCCAGTCAGAATGGCAATTATCAAGAATATAAGCAATAATAAATGTTGGTGAGGATGTGGGGAAAAAGCACACTCATACGTTGCTGTTGGGACTGAAAGTTGGTGCAACCACTCTGGAAAGCAGTATGGAGAACCCTCAGAAAACTTGGAATGGACTAGGGACTTTTAAGACTAGAATATGAGGTGATGACAAACGAGAACATCAAAGAGCACTGTTCATATTGATATCCAGATGCTTTTCTCCTTTTGTGTTATTGTTATTTTTTATACCTTATTTTATTTATTTACTTTTGTATGGTGCTGAGGGTCAAAACCAGGGACTCACACATGCTAAGCAAGTGCTCTCCCACTGAGCTACAACCATACCCCCAGACACATTTCTTGAAAAAGAATTTAATCTAGATTGCTGTATTTTTTTGATTTTCTTGATTTTCAGAGTTGTGAAAAAATTTGATTCTAACAGGTTTTCCTTTTTGCTCATCGTGTTTATGAAAAGATTTCCTAGGTGCTTCATATTCCATATTCCATATGCTTCATCTTCCATGTGCTTCATATCCATAAAGTCCTGCAGATCAATCAATTTTAAAGTCCTTAACTATCCAGATTATTCAAGGTAAGAAAATTACCTCATCCTGTATTTCTTCAGTAATTTCTGCAGTAATTGATGAAAGAGGGATTTTCTCTCTCTGGTAGATATAGATTATTTTGATGATTAATTGCAATGCCTAAAATCTCTAGTTAATATATAGCTGTGCACCTGGCATGAACTGAAGAGTTCATAAAAACTTTGTTTAAAATTTGACTCCTTTAGAGTTAAAAAAATGAGAATTTAAATATTATTTTAAAATATTAATAGAAATCACCTACATAGAAATTTCTTTAATAGAAGTAAAATCTGATGGAATCCTGTATTCTGATTTCTAGGGGTATTGTTTCAACTAATAAGAGGCATTTAAAAAGTCATTTGTTGAAACTGCAAGTATGGTAAATTTCATACTAACTTACGTCTAAACTACTTCAAGTTAAATAAGTTGTGATTCAGGCAACACTTTTTGTCACAGTGAAATGTTCAAGTGCCCTATTTTCTTTACCTCCTTGTCCTGCTCTGACATTTAAAATTATCACATGATGACTTTCATGGAAAACAAAAGCAGTTGTTTCCAAGTTTTAAATGTTGGATGCTTCCAGTAAACCTGTAGGTGACCACACTGTCATTAACAATGCAATCTCCCTTTCTCTTTTAAAAGCATGGTCCAATTCATCAAGCACATCCACATCAATGAGATATATTTCAAAAATAAGTTTTCCATGATATATTTGATTACAATTTGTGTCCCATTCCATGATTGGGAACAAGTTACTTGTTCAGTCATTTTATAGCCTTCTACATCTGCAGATGTCTGGGATGCTAAAAATTCTGACATGAAATGTCATTTTTTATTCGTAAAGATGACAAGTTCAGGTTACCTGAAAGAATAAGAATTCTGTATTCTTATTCTTAGTGTATTTCATTTTCCTCTTTATCTAGGTGAGGGAGTTTTGCACAATTGGGAACCTAACTTTACTATGAAATCCATGCTGGGAATATGGAGGGCAGAAAAATGAGCTAATGTTATCAAACAATCAAAAACCACAACAAGAATGCAATTAAGCATGGAGGAGATGCATTTTCTTCTGACTTTTAAAACCATATAATTATGGGATAATTCTGGGAAATTATAGTTTGCTGGCCAACAAGCTGAGTTGGCAGTTCCTATGGTTAAAATTCCAAAGATAGATCATGTATAGGGGAACTAAAATATCAGGAATTGATTCCCAGTGGTTGCTTTATCACCACATACCTGTTATGGTTAGAAGGTTAATGCTTGAAATCATTTTTGGAAAATGTGGGAGCTGAAGGGGGAAGAGAAGTTGCAGAGTTTATTTAGCCTGCAAAGGCATGTTAATTCCTGCACAGAAATATCTCACAATTTGGAAGCTTGAAGATCAGCAAAACCATCACTCTAAGTAGTAGATAAAGCATAGAGACAAAGGGAAGGCAAGAGTCAAGGGGAGCATGTAAGCAAATAAAATAGCTATAAAGTAATCATGAAGTTCTTTAATCTGTAATATTATTGCCAGTTTGAATACACTGACAGTTTGTGAATGCTGAAAACTAAATGAAATGTCCTTATACTGAAGGTACTTGGGTACTAGACACACTTAACTTTTCTTAATTTCCTCAATAACTGCAAAATTATCTTTGGAGGCTGCATGGGGATCATGGAGCTCTTTGTCTAATAAATCATAGAGATACCCGACAGCATATTAGAATTTAGGAGTACTTTCACCTTCTGGTCTCAGCTTTGGAACTTTGGTGGAAATTCTGAAACAATGAGAAAAGTTCATTGCTCATCCTTTCAAACCATATTTTTTTATGATAACAGTGAATCAACAGTTACAATTGTCTAGAAAAAGAAAAATGACAACTTGAATTAAGCTCTGGTGACATAAGCAAAGAAATTTGAACATAAAGATGTTATAGAATTAATGCTTATCTCTACGTTAACTAAGTAATAAAATTCATGTTGGGGGTAGGAATAAGTTCAAATTGATCCCTATGTGAACAGATGTTGGTCCTATTTACCTTACAAGAAATAATAGAAAAGGATCAGATTTGATGTAATGGGATCATGATATTGATGGTGGACCTCTGGAGTTCGAGACTATTTTAAAACTACTGAGATGAGATATTTAGTGTATTGAGAAGTTTAGGCTAGAAAAAAAAGTCTGGAAGCAATCAGTAAATGGGTATATGGTAATTGAAGTCATAGAGGAAGATAGTATTTCCTCAAATAGAGTGTAAAGTAAGGCGATTATGTCTAATATCATCAGTGAGGAAGAAACACCAAGTTATATTTTTTTACATAGACGATGGCCATGGATATGTTCACTTGTTATAATTAGTTAAGCTTATGATTTGAAACTTTTTTATAAGTATATTGTGTGACAATAAAAAAGTAAAAAGAAAGACTATCTTCAAAGAACTCTAATAATTAAAAGAATAACATTGTGCCCCCAATGAAGATGGGAGATACAATGTCAAAGGGACATAAAGGAAAACTAGAAGGATGCATAACTCTGTAACCCCCCCCACCAAAAGATAATTTCAATAAATATTTAATTATGTCAGAGTGTAGTGAGACACTTATGAAAAACTGAAAATGTCCATTGCATTTATATGGAGGTTAACTGGTGACCGTAGTAAGGGTCATGTGGGGATAAGGAAGGGAGTGAATGAGTTGAGATTTGAGCAAATAAAAATTGCAAATAGATATAAACATTTGCAAGATAGGCTCGGAAATGAAGGAGTACTAAGGTGTCACTTAGGAGAAGATATGGGATGGAAGAGGTAAATAGACCTGAGAATATTTAATTGCTGCCAGTAAAACTAAGTGATAAATTGTTTTATTCAAGAGAGAGCAGTATAACCAACAGGGCACATTTCTTTGGAAGACAGAGGAGAACCAAATAATTAAAGGAGAAATATTAGGAGACGGGAGAAGGCAAATCTCTCAGTATAGCCAAAGGAAAGAAAAAGAGAATGGGTATATGCTATTGTTAATTTTACGTGTCAACTTGACTGAGTTAAAAGATACCCAGATATTAGGCTGAAGATTATTTCTGTTAATACCCTAACAGAAAAAAATTAGGACTTGAATCAATAGGTTGAGTAAAGCAGATTCCACCTCAGTAATGTGAGTGTGTCATCCAATCCTTTGAGGGCCTTCATGAAATAGAAAAGCAGAATAATTCTTCCTCTCTGCATGGTTTCATGAACTGGGCCATCAACGTTCTCTGTCCTCAGACTGGAGCATACATGGTCCCCATTCTCAGGCTTTCAGACTGGGGTCAGGGCTACACCATCAACCTTCCTGAAGCTCCAGCTTTCAAATGGCAATTGTGGGAGATCTCAGTCCCCATAAACATGAGAGCTATCATATTTAAAAATAATTATATATGGGCACACACATACACACACACATACATATATACACACATAGGCACATACACATATATATATAGGGTATAACAGATATAGACATATAAATATATGTGCATAAATGTACACACACATACACTCACACACATATAGAGAGTATACATGTATATACTCCATGAAAAAATACAAATTAAATTTAGGGATAAAAATAGCACAAGTTCCAAACAGCCAAATTTCTAAAGATTTTAAAATATTTTTCATGAATTGGAATAGAAACATATTTCTTATATGAGACAAAGAAAGAACAAAACAATAAAGAACTCAAAAAACTTTACACCAAAAATACAAATAACCCAATCAGTAAATGGGCTAAGGAACTGAGCAGACACTTCACAGAAGAAGATTTACAAGCAATCAACAGATATATGAAAAAATGTTCAACATCTCTAGTAATACAAGAAATCCAAGTCAAAACTACCCTAAGATTTCATTTCACCCCAATTAGAATGGCTATTATCAAGAACACAAGCACAATAGGTGTTGGTGAGGATGTGGGGGAAAAGGTACACTCATACATTCCAACCACTCTGGAAAGCAGTGTGGAGAGTCCTCAGAAAACTTGGAATGGATCCACCATTTGACCCAGTTATCCCACTCCTTGGTTTATACCCAAAGGACTTAAAGTCAGCCTACTACAGGGATGCAGCCACATCAATGTTTACAGCAGCTCAATTCACAATAACTAGATTGTGGAACCAACAAGATGCCCTTCAATAGATGAATGGGTAAAGAAACTGTGGTATATATACACAATGGAATATTACTCAGCCATAAGGAAGAATAAAATTATGACCTTTGCCAGTAAATGGATGGAGTTGGAGAATATCATGCAAAGTGAGATAAGCCAATCCCAAAAAACCAAAGGCCATATGTTATCTTTGATAAGTGGATGATAATACATAAGGGGGGATAGGGAAAAATGGAGGAAGGATGGATTGTGTAGAGGGAAATGAAGGGCGGGGAGGGAGCAGCGGGAAGGAAAGATAATGAAATGAGACAAGCATAATTACCCTATGAACATGTATGACTACACAAATGGTGTGACTCTACATTGTGTACAACCAGAGAAATGAAAACTTGCACCTTACCCCAAAAAAAGAACAAAACAAAAAAGGGAATGATTTATAAATTCAAGTCTACTGAATTAAAAATAAAGCTAGGATAGGATAACATAAACAAACATGAAAAACTAAATCATAAACTGGGAAAAGGTATCTGCCTACAAATTGAAGAATTACTATTTAGAATGCATAAAAACAACATCAAGTCAATACAAGACTGAAGAAACCAGTCTTATTCACTGAGAAGAAACTAAAATGATCAATTCATTATAAATTAAAAAATAAATTTAAATTTAGTTAGTAAACAAATTATCAATAAATATATTAAACATAAATCAAACTCAGAAGAATTTAGGAAAATTATAAGAAAGAAACTACAGAATAATATTGCTTGTCCACTCAAATGACAAAATATTTAAAGTCAGACAAGAAGAGGCCATTTTACTTCTTTTGTGCTGCTTATGACAGTGTACATTTTTATTCTCTTTGTAAAACAATTTGGCATTAGCTTTTTAGAATTGAAAATGCACTTTTCCCATGAATAAGCAATTTTCTTTTTTTTTTTTTTTG
>JAJEJO010000093.1:589120-675452 GCA_020662805.1 Glaucomys volans | reverse complement strand
CAAAAAAAAAAAAAAAAAAAAAATTTTGAGTCTGTAGCTAATAATACACATGAGAAAACAAATTAACAAATACATATCTACTTTGTAAATTCCTATAAAATCTAATTAGTTAGTTGTCGTATAAACAAAGAATGAAAAAAGAAAAGCTAAACAGAAACTTGAAAATTGGAAAATACCCTCAAAACCTTTATAAAAAATGAGTCAACTGCATCCAGAATGACTATTATGAAAACTTTTCATCTTAGTAATGAGCTTGGCATCATATCAAAGGACACTAGTGAGAAAATAGTATCTCTTCATTCTTTTGATAAAACTAAAATTCATCAAGGATCATTTGGAGATCTATGAAAGCTATTTAAAAATAATAAATGCCAAATATTACAGTTCTGAATTTGTTATATCGATGTTTTAAAACTTCCATGGTATTACAATAATATCAAAATCAAATGTGGTTATTCCACATGTGTTTTTATCAAGATTAACTTGGTGAAAATAGACTCAGGTTCACACATAACAATTGAGAAAAAGCAGAAACAGGTACAGAATTTTCTACTTAAGTCCATGTAGGTATTTAACTCTGGTATTGTAGTAGTCTCCGGATCCCTTTAGGAATCCAAATCTCCTGATAAGAAAATTGACCTACTCATACACACTGAGGGCTTATGAAGCTCCTAGTACCTGGGAGACACAATGTCAGGGTAGTACCTAGCAGTGCAAGAGGCATTGGGAAGAAACTGGTGCTTCTCTAATCCTAGTGCCTAGGATAGGACACATATAGAGGAGGTGGAAGGAAGTGATGATGGGAACAGGGGAAGGAGGAAAATGGAGTAAAACACACCAGGACTATGACCAAAGGAGATTTTACTTTTGTATAAATTAATTAAACTGCCATAACAAAATATCACGAACTGAGTGAGTTAGACAACAGAAATTTAGTTTTTCAGTTCTGGACTCTAGAAGGTCAAGTTCAGAGTTTTAGCTGAACTAAAACTAGTTCAGGTTTGGTTTCTTCTGAGGCCTATGTCCCTAATGATCACCTTCTTGTTCTTCTTTCTGTGCACACACACCCTTGGTTTCTCTCTGAATATCCAAATTTCCTCTTATAAAGACACTAGTAAGATTAGATTATGGTCCATCTTAAAGATCTCATTTTAACTTACTTCTTTAATGGCCCATCTCCAAATAAAGTCACATTCTACAGTATGAGTAGTGAGGGCTTCAACAATGAATTTGGGGGGAATGTACTTTCTCCCATGATGAAGGGAAATACAAGTTTATTTACAGCTTTGCCCCACATCTTCTCCCCTTCTCATCCTAAAATTTTGGTTGGGAGATTAGATTTTGAGATGATGCACAGCAAAGGGTCCCAGGCCTTCAGGTGACAAGAACAAAGATGCCAAGAAGTTCCTCCAGCTCTCCCTCCAGGATACCCTACTGACTCAGCAGAAAGAGTTACAAATACCAAGGGTGACCACAGCCAACCATCCAGACCCCAATCTCAGAAGTTGCCTAAGATTTGACTTTTCCAAGGCAAGAAGGCCCTCTGTGAGAGGGCCAAATGATTTACTGTTGTGGGGCGATGTCTGTGCCTTTGAGAATGTCTTCATTCCCTAGTCAGGAGGAGCAAAACAAGACCAATTCATCTCCACACAGGGGTAAAGTGAGTGAACTCGTCAGGACTGTGATCATGTTATTATCTACACACACTAGGAAACAAACTTACCTCTCTGCTAGTTGTATAATAAGAGGTAAAAATATACTCTTAAAAAAGTTCTGCCCTCCTGCTAGAGTTCTTATGGAATATTTTTTCCTGCTGTGCTTATCTAAATGACTTGCATAGGAAATCTCCTATTCTGTTACCTACTTCAAGGCTTCCTATTTGCAGCTGCATACTGGCACAGTGTGCAGTAGGTCAGAGTCATGAGGCCCAACGATGACCTGATTAGTGATGACACCTGTGTCTGCCACCAGTCACTTAGCCCTCTGAGCTTCCACTTCCACATTCGTAACTGTGGGAGTAATGTACTCTAGATGATGAAGCTTCCAGCAATATGACACAGGACACACTCTGGCAGCCACCAACCAGCCCTGGGGATGCCATGCTTTCAATGAAAACAGTGAAAGCCCCCCCCCCCATATGAAATCCTATAGTACAGAATTCAGTAGTTTCCATCCCCACCCACCCTATCATAATGTATCTAATTTCTCAGAAATTTTTTACCCTTAGGGACAATTTAAATATTATAAAACTTATTCACTTTATTTCATAAACATTAATGGAGACTATCAAAGGATTAATTATACCTTAAAAGTTTTAGACTAAGCACCTGCTGTTCTTGTACTGTCAACCAGATACTGCTGATGGTGGAGATATAAGCAGAACAAAAAAAGAAGACTCTTCAATTTCTTTCTTTAGTGTTCTATAGTTTTCATTGTACAGGTCTTTCACCTCTTTTGGAGACCCTGTGCCTACTAGAAGAAAAAGTAACCCTTTCTCTCCCAAAAAAGTAACAAGAGCAATCAGACAAATGAACGAAATTAAAGGGATACAAATAGGAAAAGAAAAACTCAAACTATCACTTTTTGCAAATGACATGATTCTATATCTGGAGGACACCAAAAATTCCACCAGAAAACTTCTATAACTAATGAATGAATTCAGCAACGTAGCAGGTTATAAAATCAATATCCATAAATCAAATGCATTTCTATACATCAGTGATGAATCCTCTGAAAGAGAAATTAGAAAAACTACCCCATTCTGAATAGCCTCAAAAAAATAAAATACTTGGGAATCAATCTAAGAAAAGAAGTGAAAGACCTCTACAATAAAAACTATAGAACACTAGAGAAAGAAATTGAAGAAGACCTGAGAAGATGGGAAGATCTCCCATGTTCTTGTATAGGCAGAATTAATATTGTCAAAATGGCTGTACTACCAAAGGTGTTATGCAGATTTAATGCAATTCTAATTAAACCCCAAAGATATTCCTCATAGAAATAGAAAAAGCAATCATGGAATTCATTTGGAAAAATAAGAGACCCAGAATAGCCAAAGCAATCCTTAGCAAGAAGAGTGAAGTGGGAGGTATCACAATACCAGACATGAGACTACACTGCAGAGCCACAGAAACAAAACAGCATGGACTGGCACCAAAATAGACATGTAGATCAATGGTAAAGAACTGAAGGCACAGGACAAACCTACATAAATACAGTCATCAAGAAAAAGGTGCCAGAAGCATACAATGGAGGAAAGATAGCTTCTTCAACCAAAGGTACTGGGAAAAGTGGAAATCCACATGCAGCAAAATGAAATTAAACTCCTATTTCTCACTCTGCATGAAACTCAACTCAAAGTGAATCAAGGACCTAGGAATTAGCAGAGACCCTGCACCTAATAGAAGAAAAAGTAGGCCCAAATCTTCATCATGTCAGCTTAGTACCTGACTTCCTTAACCAGTCTACTAAAGTGCAATAAAATCAAGAATCAATAAATGGGATGGATTCAAACTGAAAAGCTTCTTCTCAGCAAAGTAAACAATCAGTAATATGTTGAGAGAGCCTACAGAATGGAAGAAAATTTTTACCACACCCACCTCAGATAAAACACTAATCTCCAGGGTATATAAAGAACTTAAGCTTAACACCAGAAAAACAAATAACCAAATCAAAAAGTAGTCTAAGAAAGTGAACAGACACTTCACAGAAGATAAACAACTGATAACAAATACATGAAAAAATGTTCATCATCTCTAGCAATTAGAGAAATGCAAATCAAACTATTCTAAGATTTCATCTCACACCATTCAGAATGGCAATTGTAATGGTTAATTTGAATTGTCAAATTGACTGGATTAAGAGATGCTAATGATTAAGAGGCTTCTGGGTGTGTCAATGAGGGTGTGTGCAGGAATGATCAGAATGTGGGATAATGAACTGGAGACCCTCCTCAAGTGAGGGCAGCACCACCCAATAGGATAGTGACTTGAATGGAATAAAATTTGGATGTAGATGCAAGCTCTGACTCTTCTTGAACTGGTTCTTGATCACTGCTTCAATCATCTAAGGATATTGGGCTCTCACTACTTCACTTTTCCAAAGTGGACTCTGCAGTGATTCTTCAGGTAGTTTCCAGAAGCCCTGGTCTCAGACTAGGATAGCACTGTTGATCTCTCTGGTTCTGGGGCTTCTGCCACTTGGACTGCACAGTTATTGGTTCGTCCAGTCCTGCAGATGGCCACTGTGGAGTATCCAGTCTTCCAATCATGTAAACCAATCTAATAAAGCCCCTTTTTGTAATCATATTTCCTGTTGATTCAGTTCCTTTAGAGAATCCTGACTAATACAGCAATTATCAAGAATACAAGCAACAGTAAATGTTGGCAAGGATGTGGAGAAAAAGGTACATTCATACATTGCTGGTGGGAATGCAAAATGGTGCAACCATTATGGAAAGCAGTATGGAGAGTCCTCAGAAAACTTAGAATGCAATCACCATTTGACCCAGCTATCCCACTCCTTAGTTTATACCCAAAGGACTTAAAATTGGCATACTACAGTGATGCAGCTACATCAATATTTATAGCAGGTCAACTCATAATAGCTAAACTATGGAACTTACCTAGGTGTCCTTCAACAGATGGATAAAGAAAGAAAATGCTGTGTATATATACAATGGAATATTACTCAGCTTTAAAGAAGAATGCAATTCTGGCATTTGATGGTAAATGGACAGAGTTGGAGAATATCATGCTAGGTGAAATAAGCCAAACCCCAAAAAGCAAAAAACACATATTTTCTCTGATATGAGGATGCTAATCAGGGAGATGCTAAGGAAGAATAGAGTTACTTTAGATTAGGTAGAGGGGAATGATGGGAGGGGAAGGGGCATGGGGGTAGGAAGGATAGTAGAGTGAAACAGACATTATTACCTCATGTGCACATGTGACTGCATGACCAATGTGATCCTACAATATGTACAATCAGAAAAGTGAGAAATTAAACTCCATTTATATATGATTTATCAAAATGCATAAATTCACTACTTTCAAGTAAAACTAATTAGAATAAATGAATTTTTTAAAAAAATTAAATCAAAAAGAAGAGAAGGCTCTATTCTGCTACTTCTCCTTCTACCCTAGCCTCCCTCCAAAATTTATAAGGCCTGTTTTATTAAGATAGGTGTAGTGATAGTAATAACAATAACACACTTATGAGACTTTAACGGCCTACTTTTTGTAATGGTACACTTCAGTGTACAAAGTTACATTGCCATTAAAAAGTTTTAAAATAATAAATTTAATTGCCACATCAATTTCATGTGTCAATAATGAAATAAAGAAAAATCATCTTACTAGATTTAGAAAGCACATTTGATAAAATTTCATATTAATTCATGATTGAATAAACACTATTAGCAAACTAAAAACTGAGAAGAACTTTATTAATCTGAAACAAGGAACTCACAGGTAACATCATACTTAGTGCTGAAATAATAATAAACACTTTTCTTGTAAATATGGGGTACTGATAATGTACTTGAGTTCAAAACTAGTGGAATTAATAAAAAGATAAACTAATGAAAGACATAAGTTGTGGAAAACAAAAACTATCAAGATCCGTAGATAATATGGCCATGTAGAAAATAAAAAATATACAGTATTGAATCACTAGAATTAATAATCACAAAATATGTAATGGATGCAAAGTAAATTGACTATATTTCCATATACCAGCAACAGTCAGAAATTAAGAATTTCAAAACTGGATTTAAAATATCATGAAAATACCATGCACCAAGGAGGAAATCTAAAAAAAAATGTGTGAGACCTTGACCTAATTCAAATATCTGACTTTCAAATCAAACTCATACAAATCAAAACTCTTACCATGTTTTAAGCTTTCTTATAACTTCAAGGGCATGAAGCAAGGGGGGAGCGGGGACTGGAACATCCCCTGTGGGGGCTGCCGGCGTCCTGCCTCCTGCCTGAGAGGAGTTCCCTGTTGCTGAATATTAGAGGAGGTCTCTAATGACATCTGTGGGCAAGTTCCCACAGCAGGGAAATGTTAAGCTACAAAACATCTGACTTCATAACCCAGAGAGTTTTACAGCTTATGTGACGTTCTTCAAGGAGCCATACCTCATAAATCCATAAATTGTAGGTGTATTTACAGTAAGCAATCCTAAACCAGAGACATCCTGCTCAAATCATTCCATTGATAAAGATTCTTCTCCTAGCAACTATCATTAGTCTGTTTGTCTGGGGATCCAGTTATCATATTTATAAAGAGAATAGGCCAGGTCATTAATCAGCTGGGAATAAATCGATCACAGGTCAGCTGCTTTAAATTCTAACTACTCAGACCTCTAAGCATAAAACTATAAAATAACAAGAAAAAATAGAATCAACTAAGCCAAGAGATGCATTATTTTCATAGATAAAATTACTCAGTATTCAAAGATGCTAATCCCTTTAAAAGGATTTATAGATCCTTTGCTCAAATCCCCAAGTTGTTTTTTTAGAAATGATAAGCTGACTCTGAAATTTACATAAAAATGCAATAACCAAAAATAGTCAAGTCTTCCATGAAGAAGAAAATATGCCTGGTTCTATGGTACAGGCATGTAATCCCAACAACCTGGGAGGCAGGAGGCAGGAGGATACCAAGTTCAAGACCAGCCTGGACAACTGAATGAGATTGTCTTAAAATAAAAAAAATAAAAAGGGTTGGGAGTGTAGTTCAGTGGTAAAGCACCACTGGGCTCAATTCCAATTACTGAAAAGAGGAGGAGGAGGAGGAGGAGGAGGAGGAGGAGGAGGAGGAGGAGGAGGAGGAGGAAAAGGAAGAGGAGAAAACAGAAAATGGCAAGAGGGCTTGTTCTACCAGATGCTGACCTGATTGTAAAGCTACAGTATTAAGATTGTGTGCTATTGGCCAAAGATAGAAGATAGTCTTAAGGAATAGGAAAGAGAACAGATCGTGCAAAAATAGCAGTCATGTATGTGTGGACACTTGATTTAATGATAAATTACAAAGTATGGGAGAAAAGTTTGTCTTTTCTTCTTTTTTCCTTCTCCTGCCAGTGCTGGGGTTAGAACCCAGGGCCTCACATGTTCTAGGCAAGCACTCTATTACTGAACAAAATCCCCAGCCCAAGGCTTTGTTTTCGATAAATCCCGGGTAAGAAAAATATTAAGGAGACAGAAACGACATATCAGAGTACTTGACTCTGTAAGAAGGAGGAGAACTAAAATATGACGTTCACTTCATGGCCTCCCTGAATAGAAAACACTGCTAGTTATCCATTTAATGAGGTCAGGTTTGGCTGAGCATCTTGTGTAGGCTTGGGTTAGTTAGATGCCAGGTGTCAGGGTACCAACACTTGAAAATACTTATCAAATAAATCTGAAAAACTATAGAAGATATCTCAAAAGCAGTATTTGCAACTCAGATAATGTATATGAATTTGTCTCACAGAACTTTGATACTAATCAAAATGCAATGCCTACCAGAGTACCCCCAGCGCACGGCAGAATGACCGGAGATGCAGTGACCCATGATGTGTTGAGGCAGAAGCATGATGGCAAAGATGCTTCTAAAGAACTCACAAGGAAGGCACAAGTTGGAAAAATATTTGATGGTTTATTCTTTTCCTAGACACCATAACTGAGAACTGAGCTTTTTGTGTACTGGCACATAAGATTCTAGGAAATACCTTTAATCTTTTGTGCCATCTCCTTGAGTTTCTACTATTTAAAAACCTAGTTGGTATAACCATGCTAAGCTGAACTCAAGAAAGTGAAGGAACTGCTTGGGGCTGAAATTACAGAGCATGAAGGAAATTCTCAGAAAGAATAAATATTTGGCAGCTGCTGATCTATTCCGCACCTGGGAGAAGTAGAGCAGTTTACTGCCCTATGGCATTCCCAGTTGGATCAGACTCTGAAAATATGCAAGAAATCCATTCCCCTTTGGAAAGAAGAGAGTAAGAAGGCAAGGACAGTTTGTTCCAAATCTGATTGTTTTGCTGACTTGCTCTGTGAGCTAAAGCAATTTCAGGAATTTGTCTTCCTCAATCCTACATCTGCAGAGGGGAAAGAAAAACAGTAGCAATGTACCTTGGCCATCTACTCTGAAAGTTTGCTAAAATCACCAGAACAATTTATACCTGTAAGCAAGGTAGCAGGAAAAGGTTTTAGGGATTGAAGGAAGGCAAAGGATTAAATCTCACTACTGATTTAACAATTAAAAAAAATGATTTTGGTAGCTTTCAGGCTCTGTAATTATTTCATCACTAAAATGAAAATAATAATTCCATAATTATGAAAAGTTGTAGAATTAAATAGTGTTTATATATATTTTAGAAATCATAAAATCATTTAACATAGGCATGCAATAAATTATTCTAGTTATAATATCTACCCTATATTAGAAAACATAATGAAACATACTTATCGGGTAGAGAGATTATATATACATGCACACATAATTCCCAGCACCAAATGTTAGACCATTTACTTCCAATGTTGAATGTGTTTCCTCACAGTTGACTCAGTGATCTAAAAAAAATTCATTTCATAAACAAAAATGCTTGTCTTTTTCATTCACCTTCTTTCTCTGTTCCTGACATTTTGACATTTTTATTTCCCACTTAGTTTATTCATTCCAAGAAGGAAGATTAATGAAACTCTGGGATTAATGAAACTTTAAGACCCCTCAAGGTATAGGATTTTCTTGTTAATTGAATTGTCTAGTTAATAAGAGAATAAATCAGAAACTCTTTTATTTCATCCTTTTGGGTTTATAGTAAGTTAAGTTCTCTCATAATTTAATCTGTGTTCACAGTTTGAAACTCTTACTTGACCCACGACTCTCTTGTTATAGTCCAGGTCATATCTCCCAGTCAGAGAACTGTAAACTCAACATATTTGTGCAGTTTGGTATGGAGTTTGCTCCAGCTTGCTATGGAGTTTCAAATATTTCAAAAATATTATATTCAACATAGACTGGTTTCAAGATAAAGTAAATAAGTCAATGCATTTTTTTTTAGTAAGTTTCTTAATGGCATATTTTGCTAGTATTTCCCACTTCTTTCAGAAGTGATGTAACCGAAAAACTATCATGATTAACTGAAACATTGACTTAGATTCTAATACCTTCTCAGACCCAAGTTTAAAAGGACACTAATTTAGCAAACTTTTATTCCCTACCTACAGTAAGCAGGGTACTTAATGAAGGACAGGTAAAGTCGCACCAGCAGATCTCTTTCTTACTTATACATCCTGCAATCATCTGACTTCCCCAATCACAAACTAGAACAAAATTGCAGAAATGACTACCACTTAAAGCTATTTAGAGTTCCTCAGTCATCCAAGGGGTCAAAACATCCCCCACACTCTGCATCCTGAGCCAACATGCCCCCAGATCATTGGCTAGTGTAAAGGGGTTCCCTGTCTTTAGTTAAATACAGAAGCACAATGCCTATTTTCTTTGTCCTTCCAGCTTCTGGTCTCTCCCATTGCTTTTAGTCCATCTCTCCCCTGAACTTTGTCTCTGTTTAGTGGTAGTGTCTTTATAGTGAACTCTCTATTTTTTTTATCCAGAAGCCTCATCTGCCAGGAAGTGGAAAATTGAGTCTACAATAATTCCTTGTCAGTTATTTTGGATAGCAATCCTCTGTACACGGGTCTGATGAAACTTTCTGGATGTGTCCACATAATTGATTCCATTTTATGAGGACAGAGGTTCATTTACAGCTGTTAGTTGAGTTCCAGGAATATTTCTTTAGCCATCATAGCAGATGATATCAGTGAGTTCCTGGGGCCTTACCCCATCAGTGTGCATTGACCCTATTGCCAGTTTAAATGCCTGCCTCTCTTTACCTGAAGACTTTCTTGGAAACCCAGAAAGAGTATTTTTCCCAAGAAGAACAGGTATAAATTCTGGGATTTATCATTTCTAAGAAGCAGGTTTCACCAGACAATCACAAAAGTTGGAACATATGTATCTCAGTTCCCTTGGACATCAGGACGGCTCTGAAGTTCCCATAATTAAAGAGTTTTCTTATGGGATTAAACTCCAACAACCCAGTCCACACATGGCCATATTTTTCTGACAATATACTCTTCATTAGTGCTGCCTCCCTGCCCTTTTCACTTTTTCACTTCCATACCCGTGTTTCCTGCACCTTACAAACCTATTTTCCCAAGTTTTTGTCTCAGAGTCTCTATCTGCAAGATCTTAATTAAGACAACTGTCTACTATTTTCCAGATATAGATAAGCACTAAAATTACCAAGATAAATAAGAAATTGTTCCTGCTTCAAGGCATTCACAATTTACTGGAGAAACAGAATACAAAGAGGATGAGTCAGATAACCTATCACCCTCCTTCCTTTCAAGCCCCACCCAGTACTGCAGCAAGCACCTCTTTCTTCACTGGAGTCCTGACTCCTCGGCAAGACCCAGAGTCCTGTGGCTCTGTCTGGCCTTGTTATTGCAGCAAGATTGCCTAGAAGAGACACAGTGAAAACTGCCCCAGTTCATAGAGATGAGGTATGAGGTGGCACATGACTGACAAGGAAACTGATCAATATTGAGTAGGAATTTGTTGTTACATTGAAAGTATGTACTACTTTATATTCTCCTGAAAAGCAGGTTGGCAATTTTAAATGCATTTTTCTGTATACAGCCTTACCTGACAGGTACTTAGTTGATTTATTAGACAATTTTTCAACTGATAAGAAAAAGATAAATATTCATGTTCCACATGAAAAATCAGACTCAGTTTCAAATATTGGACTCTGACATAAAGTTTTAGATTAACTATATTTATTAATAAGTGTCTTTGTGGGCTGGGGATGTAGCTCAGTGGTTAAGTGCTCTCCAAGCATGTACAAAGCCCTGGATTTGATCCTCAACACCACACACACACATATAGATGCATGTGGTACGTGTGTGTGTGTGTGTGTGTGTATCATCCCAAGGAGTGCCCTTGGGATCAATATTCAGGGAAGTAAATGGCAGGAAGAAGAAATAGGGAAAAAGAAAAGTCAAACTATAGTGACAGTCCCCCCCAAAATACTTGGCCTATCACATGGGGAACTCTGGATTTAGAAGTGACCAACATCAGACTTGTCCTTGAATGGGTATTGGGAAAGATGGCTACCTATGGTGGAAGCAGACCTTCAGGGGCTGACAACTAAGGACGTCAACACTCCCAACTAGTCCTTCACTGAAGGGCAGTCTGCCTATACTTCATGCTATCCACCACCATTTAAGAGTCCTTAAATGTAGAACATAATAACCCTTTGTATGTTCATCAGTTCATGATACTGTGGGTTCACTGACTTGCATGTGCTAACGTTCCTGTATTACCTATCTTGTGGACTTTTTCCTGAAATATACTAAGCTGGAAACCATTATCAGGCATCTGAAGAGAAATTTTAATGCATCCTCCAGTGCTCCTAGTGCATCCTTGAAGAAAGCAGTGGGAGTACATGGCATTAAGCAAGACCTATCAGACATTTCTCCACAATACCATTTTTAATGGGCCACAGATAGGACAGGGCACTACCACTTAAAACAGTGGTCATAAAAATAGCAGACAGCTCAGAAAACTGAACTTTAAAGTATCATTAATCTGGGTCAAAATATGTAGTTGGTCAAAAATAATTCTCATAAACCAAATAAAGTTAATATTATTTCAGTAGTTTAGTTTACTTCATGGACTTTCAACAGCCACAGTTCAGCTATAAAGAATAGGGTCTCCTTAGCTGGGAGAACTGTGAACTGAGATCACAGCCCACTTATGAAGAGGCAAAGTACTTGGTCACAAAAATATAATAAAGATATTATTTATGTGAGTGCCTACTTAACCTTACAGCTTGAAACACTTAATAAAGCCATTCTAGTCATTTTGAGTCAGAAGCTGGTTGTGCTCTTATGGATGTTTGAGAAGAGATGATTCCAGCACACGGTGGCGAGGTGGTAATATCACTGGGCTGAAAATTGGTACAAGTTACTGACATATCTCCAACCAAATGACCTTGGGAAATCTGCCTCGTTTTCTTCATCTATAAAAGGATTGGATTAGAATACTGGATAGTTTTGAACCAGGAAAATGAGGTTAATTTTTGAACAGTAGATCTATATCCTACCATCCACATATATACCTACCACTGATGTAATAAGATTCTCTAGATAAACAGATAATAGGACATGTAAAGATATATATTCTATGTTATAAAATATTTAGTGTAAGAATTGGCTTATGTAATTACAGATTACAGAGATCAAGAATCTCATATTCTGTCATCTGCAAGCAGGAAAATCAAGAGTACTGATGGTTTAAGTCCAATCTGAGTCCAAAAGCTCAAGACTCAGAAGTGCCAATGGCTGAGGGCTTGAAAAGATAAGTGTCCCAGCTTAAGCAGAGGACAAATTCTCTGGTTTTTTGTTCTAGCTTCAGGCCCATGATGGATCAGCCAATGCCTATCACAAATGGTGAGGAAAGATCTCCTTTACTCTATTTGTTACTCAGCCTTTCCTGATGATCCAGAAACTTTCCCACAAACACTCCTAGATATCATGTTTGCCAGCTATCTGGGCTTCCTATAGCCTAGTTAAATTGGCACATAAAATTAACCATCATTATTAGCTTATGTACCCCTAGATGCTATTTGTGGCTTTTTATAAAAACATAATTAATACAATTTGGGGAATCACTCTCATATGGAAGAATTCATGTTCTGCTTCCATCACATTCTTACTCACTTGGACCAATCCTCACGATGAGAGAGATCCCATTCTGTTATTTGTAAGAATCTGAGTATCCACCCTTGTGACAGTATGCAGGCAGAATTCTGGGAATGGCAGTACCATTGCAATGACATGGGATGGTGGAGGGGCAGCTCTCAACTAGAAAAAGCATTACCAAACAGGCCCCACAGTCTTACCCACGTAGTGACCAATCTATCATTTATGGCTTCTGCACAACTACTCTTGCCTGGGTTCCCTTAGCTATCTGGAAATTTTTCTTCAGTATCTTTCCAAGACTCTCTTCTTCCACTCCCCATACAGAAGTGGGAGTTTCATCCTAAGCCCACATCTCAATTTTTTACACTTCCCTTGAGTTAACTCATAAAAACTCAGGATTTCAGCAACCACTTCTGGCTAGCCTGAACTTCTGTGCAAGTTCCAAAGTCATATTTTCAATTGTCTGCCATATACACTGAGTAATCACTTCTGAAACAATATATTTGAAAACTGAATTTCAAAGGTTTCTTAAAAATTCCATCATTCCTCTCCTAATCATCATTCTCATCACAAGCCATCCCTAAAGAAGTAATGCTACAACCTCTCTCTCCTTGTGGTTTATATTTGAGTACTGTATACCCCCCAAAATCAACCAAAGTCAAGTCCACAAAAGACTGCTGTCACGAAGCTAATGCAATAGCAAGCCAGGTGGTCATGTGGATATCAGGTTGGGAGTCAGCCTGGGCAGAGTTGAGGCTATGAAGTGACTATAACAGCATCAAGAAGAAGGGAAATGCAGGACAGACAGCCTCAAGGACAAATGTCACTGCTTCTCTGCTTTGGCAGAGGCTTGCCTTAACTGAACCCAGAGCAAGAATACATGTAATAAATCAAAGTAAAAATTTGTCCTTGGAATGCATGTCCCTAGAGCCTGAAAGTAGACAGACTTATAGACATTTGGAGGTCAAAGAAGGCACTTAGGGTCATGAAACTCATGAATTTTTTGCTAAAATTGGCAATGTGATGATAATTTTAGCCAAAACCCACACAAAAGCTATGCCAAAACCATCAAGTATTTATTGAATATTCACTCAGAGCCCAGTCTTATATCTGTAGAGAACAAATAAAACTTACAAGACTTGGCACTGCTATAGGCAATGTAAAACAACATAGGAGGTAAAATAACAGCAAACATCTCATGGTCCATTCTTTATGTCTCCTGTTCACATTCCTTGGCTCAACCTACCTTCATTTACTGCTGAGTTCTTTGCACACTCTTTTTGGTATCTCCAAGTCTTTTCAAAAACTGTTCCTTCTCTCATTCCCCTTCCTGAAGTTCATCTTCCCCATCCCCATGTCATCTGGCTAATTCCCAAACATCACTTTAGTTAGAAAGCCTGCCCAAAACTCAAGTTATGTTTGAATGTGGGTAATTAGAGCATTAATAAAATTAATGAAAGCAGCTCACTGCATTTTGGAAGCTGATTTGTGTTTCCTACAATGCCATCAATTCAGGGACACTAACTATTTTACCCATTATTTGTATATACACATATATACACAGACAGCTAAAACTTATTTGTCAAAAAAGAATGAATGATTGATTTTTCTTGAGACAATATAGGAATTTAATAAAGAAAGTGGTACTTGAATATAGGCTTATAGGAAGCCTAGGAAATTGAGTGCTGGACAAATGACCTTGATCTTATGTATGAGATTAAAGTGAGACTTGTTCCATGTTAAGGTAATAGATCTCAGCCTGGGAACTACGATGTAAGAATAATAAGAATATTACCCATCTTCAATATTTCAAGAATTCCCGAATAATCAATATACAAGGTAATGTGTACTCCATAGTTTTATCTCCATTCAGAGTGTATTTTTTTAAAAAGCTTATCAATGCTCCAAAACAAGGATCATTTTTAAAAATATATGGAAGAGAATAAGAGAGGAGTAGGAGTTGAGTGGATTATTCACTGAATATTTCCTCCATTTGATGGTTTAAATATTTAATACAAATTTACTTTTCTCATTTTAATATGTGAGGAAACAAAGTCATTAACAAGTTACTAATTAGAATTTCTTCTAGGTGAGTTAGTAGTTTTTGTTATAAATTACTTGATAAACATCGATGTGGCTGCATCACTGTAGCATGCTGATTTTAAGTCCTTTGGGTATAGGCCAAGGAGTGGGATAGCTGGGTCAAATGGTGGTTCCATTGCAAGTTTTCTAAGGAATCTCCACACTGCTTTCCAGAGTGGCTGCACCAACTTGCACTCCCACCAGCAATGTATGAGTGTACCCTTTTCCCCACATCCTCGCCAACACTTGTTGTTGCTTGTGTTCTTGATTATAGACATTCTAATTGGAGTAAGATGAAATCTTAAGGTGGTTTTGATTTGCATTTCTCTTATTACTAGAGATGTTGAACATTTTTTCATGTATCTGTTGATTGCTTATAGATCTTCTTCTGTAAAGTATCTGCTCATTTCCTTAGCCCATTTATTGATTGGGTTATTTGTATTCTTGGTGTAAAGATTCTTGAGTTCTTTATAAATTCTGGAAATGAGTGCTCTATCTGAAGTGTGTGTGCCAAAGATTTTCTCCCAATGTTCATAGCTGCTCAATTCACAATAGCTAGACTGTGGAACCAACCTAGATTCTCTCCTATTAATGAATGGATAAAGAAACTGTGGTATATATACACAATGGAATATTACTCAGCCATAAAGAAGAATAAAATTATGGCATCTGCAGGTAAATGGATGAAGCTGGAGAATGTCATGCTAAGTGAGATTAGCCAATCCCACAAAACCAAAGGCCGAATGATCTCTCTGATAAGTGGATGATAATACATAATGTGGGGTGGGAGGGAGGTAAGAATGGAAGAAGGATGGATTGCATAGAGGAAAAAGAGGGGTGGGATTGGGGTGGGGGAAAGAATAATAACAGAATGACTTCATTACCTTATGTACATGTATGATTACACAAGTGGTGTGACTCTACTTCGGGTACAACCAGAGAAACTACAGCTGTATTCAATTTGTGTATAATGAATCAAAATAAATGTAAAAAAAAAAAACTCAAAAAAAATTACTTGATGTAGTTTTAGCATTTAAAAAGTATACTGAGGGAAAAAAAATGCTAAAATCATTTCTGTTGTAAATATTCAGGAAATGCCATGTGGATCAAATTAAGTCTTTAATAATCAGGTTATGAAGTTTAGTCGCTGTGTTCATAAGACAGCAATCTGATGAATATTTTTTGAAAAAGCAATTGATTTCTCCCCACAGGAGAACATGTTCAGCCTTAAAGCTAATAAATTGGTGATTTTTTATAGAACTTTCTAAATAACTGAGAGATTTCCAGGCTATCAAGGTACAAGATGAGATTTGGCAAGAAAACTTTGAAAAATTAGAAAGAGGTCATTATAAAATTCTTCTATGTGGGAATTATTAAAGAGGTTAGAACTTCTTTTGAAGCTTTGGGTTATTTCCTGATTGAACACAACTTTCTAGATAAGTGTCAAGAGAAGGAGGTGATTGCCAAAATGCCTTGGGAATATACTGAAATGTGGCAGAATAAAAATTGCAGGCTTTTTGGTCTATAAAAAAAAACATGTAACTTATAGTATTCTTCTGCTTTTCTTAAAGGAAATTATTTATATATTCACATAGATATAGACTGAACATCCCTAAACCAAAAATCTGAAATCTAAATTTTTAAGCATTGATATGAAGCCACAAGCAGAAAATTCCACACCTGACCTCACGTGTTGGTCACAGCAAAACACACATGCACGGAAAACATTTCACAAAATTGCCTTCAGACTGTAGACACAAGGTGTGCATGAAACAAAAGCATTTTGTGCTTGAATTTGGATCCCATCCCCAAGATTTGCCATTATGTATGTGCACATATTTATTTTCTGAAAAAAAAATTCCAAATTCAAAACACTTCTGGTCCTAAGCATTTCAGATAATGCATATTCAACTTGTAATTTTTAATTAATACATAAATGTGATCTTATTTTCCAATGTCATCTCTTTCCCTTTACTATTGATTTCCTTTCCTCTCATATCTTTATTTCCTCATGCTCATCATTCTCCATTCATCCCACCCCATAGTCTTCTTTTTTCAATTTTTTTACTTATTCTAATTAGTTATACATGACAGTAGAATACATTTATTCTGATAAGCCAAATTACCATCCTAGTATTTTCCTGTAATACTTTTCAAATCCAATCCTATATAATATAAAACAAATATGAGTTCATATATGTATATACATATATATACACACAGGATGTTTAAATATCATTTTTATATAATAATGGGATCCAATAAGCACATGCATGATCTTTCATATCCTACTTTTCTCTTTTGACAATGAGATATAGAAATCTCTCCAAGTCAGTCATAAAAATAATTCATTCTTTGAAATACCTCCATAGTGTTCCATGGTGTGAATATGTCCCATTTTTTCCTGCTCTATATCCTGCTCATGGGTAGTCTCTTTGATTGGAAAATGCATTTTTAATTTTTTAATCATTAAAAACAATGTCATTGTGCTTTTATTTCTAAGAACAGAATACATTCTGAAAACTACGGCTGCTGGATGAAATGGTCTATACAATTTTAACTATGATAGACTTTACCAAATTGCTTCACAAAAATCACAATGATTCATAATTCCACCACGAGTGTAGGAAAATATTCTTTTAATATTTTCAGAATATTAAATTTAATTTCTTTAAAAGTTTTTTAAGTAATTTAATAATTTCCAGTTACATAAAGTTATGTCTATTTACTTGTGTTTTTCTCATCATAGAGGAATTTAATTTCTTTTTATTTTTCTGAGCCTTGAAATCTGTTTTTCTGTTATTTGTTCAGTCAGCATTCTTTGCTTATTTTTATATCGTATTGCTTAGTCTTCACTTGTCAGTTTAAAAAGGCTCTCTTTTGTAATACAGATAATAACACTTTGTCATCTGTGGTACTAATTTTTAACCCAGTTCTTTTTCTGATAACTGGCTTTATTTATGGTTGCTTTTGAATAAACTTATTTTTAAAAATCAAATATTTATTATTATTTTGTCCTCTGTAGACTAGGCTTGTAGTTCTTATTATTAAAAGGCTAACATTACTTTGAAATGTAACTCCAAAGATTTTTAACATATCCATACCCAAATATTTCAGTTTTCTATTTTGTGTGTGTGAGTGTGTGTGTGTGCGCACGTGCGTGTGTGTGTGTGTGTGTGTGTGTGTGTGTTTTAGTACTGGAATTGAACCCAGGGACATTTTCCCACTAAGCTATGCTGTATCCCCAGCCCTTTTTATTTTGTAGAAAGGACCTCACTAAGTTGCCCAGGCTTGCCTGGAACTTGTGATGCTCCTGCCTCAGTTTCCCGAGTCATAGAAGTACAAGCATGAACCACCACACCTAGTTCTTCTGCATTCCTGTACATGGCATTATATGCCTGGGGCTCAACTTTACTAAATTTTCCAATTTGGAAACATAGAATTTTTTGCCATTTTTGTATATTGCTTTATGAATGCTAAAACATTTTATAGGTTTTTATGTTTTTCCAAATCCATTTCCATTTTATGAGTTTGTTACTATTGTGAATGGAATGTTTTCCCAAGTTCTAAGTGTTTATTGTTTAAATATAAAACAACTATTGACATTGCAGTTATCTTCTCTCCATTTATCTTACCAGATGCATTTACAATTTTAATTCTTTCCATACTAAGCCCTTTTCAGTTTTCTAAGTATCTATTACAAAAAAATAGTGAAAACACATTGCACAGCCACACAGAGACTCTATTGACGAAAATGCATGTTCTATGTGTGGTTGTCCATATGTACTTTCATGTACTATTAGAGTTATTTGGTTGGGAAAAAATTATTCTGTGTATGTGCTTTTTCTTCTATAAAATAAATCTAGAAAACTGTACATCAGGATTACTTCATTTTCCTAGATATTTGATTTTGAACATCTCCAGGAAAGATTAATAAACCCCACATCATAATACCCTGAAAAGTGCCTTGGAAATTATTGTGACAGTGACACAGAGTCCATGCAGCTTCAGTTTTGTTCCGCAACACAATTCAAGATGACATTCATCAAAAGCTTCCATGTTTTGTTGCATGAAAGACCCAATGGTGTTCAGAGGAGGCGCCATTACAAGTGTCCCTCCTGCTGTGATATTAAGAGACCTTGGACTGAGAGGTCCATGCATCTTAGATCCAGGTTTGTAAGAAGGTAGGTGAAACTGCACCCCTCCTGAAAACCTGTCAAGGAGTAGCCAAGCACAAGAGAAGGAGAGAACTGGGATTTTTTAAAATATGAGGAGAAACTTTAGTAACCACTAACAAGTGTACGCACACACATCACACTCATGAACACACATAAGATGATTTGAATGAAGTTATTTTTGTCTTCATTGTTTATGCCAATATTGGGAGAAAGTGAAAACTGGTTCTCTTATTTTGTCTCCTATAAGATGAGAGTCACTTTCCACAAGATGACTTTTAGACATCAGAGACAGAAACATTGCATGGGGGATCATGATCAACCAGAAATCTGAGATTCAGATATTTCATGAAGAGGGCAAACTAGGGGGTGGGGGAGAGTTTACTCTCAACTGGATTTATCTCCTAACACAAAACCTCTATCAGGAATGTGGTCTGGTTCATTCTACAGATGAAAGGTAGACTAAAAATACCTGATTCTTTCCATTGAAACAAGCTTTGCATTAATTCAATCGTTTTTGAGTGCCCTATATTTAGTTATGTCCTCTATGTGCTGGAAAAATTGGGGCTGACCCACAATCACCCACTCACAAGTAAAACTGAGAAATCTCTTGGCAACAGTCTCAACCAAAAATGTGTTTTCCAAATGAGTCTTTCAATCCCCGTTGAAGACTTCTCCTTTTTCAGTTCCCCATCCTTAGTGCTCAAATGAATAGATCCTGGAAGTTCAAGTGCTGGCAATGCTGTGAAGGGCACACACACATATTGAAAGTCTTCTTATGCCTTTTTGCTAGTATTCTATGTGTTCTTCAAAGAATAGTTTCTCAGAGAAGCTGTGTGAACCTTAAAGTTTTCTTCCAGTTTGTTAGATTACAGTTGATGAATTTTTCTAGCACTAAAAACCCCAAACTTGTAATTAATCAATGCTTAGAAATCTCTGTCTTATTAAATTTGTCTTGCACTTGCAGGCAATGCCTCTTTTATTGTACATTGAAAATATATAATGTTTGCTGAATTATTCTCCTATGAATATTCACTTCTGAGTGATTAATCAGAAACAATTTATTATTGTCATTGTTTAAACATAATTAGCACTTTCTTTATTGCATTAGCTATTTCATCTTTATCTTTAGTCATCATTGCATCTTCAGAGTCAACACGTCTGTCCCAGCTTTGTCCCCATTCAAAAACAGAGCTCATGATAAGGATTTATGTGTAATTAGTTTATTTAGAGAATTTCATGGAAAAGAAGAGGAGGAGAGACAGCCAATCAAAGAACTTATGGAACGGCTACAAGGTGGGGGAACTGAAGCCTGATCATACTGGGACCTTTGGAAAAGTTGTGTAGAATGAACCATAGAAGCTGTAAGAACTGTTCATTCAAAAGATGGGAAAAGGGAGCAAACAGCCACCAATTCCAGCTCCCACTGACCACTTTACCCAGTAACGTTAATCTCCTTAGACTTTCAGTTTGCACCTGTACCAAAATGGCAGCACGGGCTCTGAATGCAACTAACTGTGCCATCAGAGATAACCCATGGAGAAGCAAACTCAAAACACACATGTGCATCTGAGTGAACTCCTTGCTGCAGCAAGAGCTCACAGAAGTAAAGGTGGACCAAGGTGTGAAGCTGGACACCAGAAGGACACAATATCGTAACAGTCTAATCAAAGCATAACTGAGCAAGTGAATTGTTAGTCTAAATTGGGACTTGACCTAGCTCTAGCATTGTGGACAGTCATTTTGTCCATGGAGAACAATTATACTATGATTATTTATATTGTAAAAGTGCCTTTTATTTATTATTTTAGATAAAACTACAAATATTTTGATATGACTCATATAGTACTTCTCTGTTCTTTAATGTTCAGATTTAATCATATACCCTTATTCTAAATGAATGGTTTTAAGTAGAAAATAAACATTATCATGTTTTATTTTAAAATAAACAATCTGGTAATGACGTAGAGGATGAATTAAAGAGACTATTGCATTAGAACACATGATATAGGTGTGCTCCACACATGCGGCGGATCTCTAGTTCAAAGCCAGCCTTAGCGATTTAACCAGGCATTAAGCAACTTAGTGAATGCTGTCTCTAAACAAAATGCAAAATAGGGCTGGTCCAGGGCCCCTGAGTTCAATCCCCAGTACTGCGCCCACCCCTGCCAAAAAAAAGAAGACATGGAAAAGCAACTCAGAATTCAGGTAGTATCCATTAAGAGGGAGATGGATGTAAAGCTAGAAAAGACGTCCAGGTAAAATCGACAGAAGAAGTAGAAAGGAAGAGTAAGAAAAATGATGAAGCTGAGATAGCTCCAAGATTTCTGACATGAATTCAAAGGAATTCATGGGTGTTTTTTATCCCCATCTAAAAGACTACCACACTATAAAACAAAAGTAATGTGAGAAAAGACCAATCTTCTTTCTAGTTTCTAATATGCTAGGCTCCCTCTCCTCTGAGGGCCTTTGCAGATGTTGGCATCTGCCTGGAAATCATCCTCCACCTCGTTAACTACAACTCATCCTTTGGACCTCAAATCAGTTATCTGCCAGGGAAGTCCCTCTGACAGTCCCTTTCACTCTCTCCCACAAAAAAGGCAGGCAGGTCTCCTGTTGGATGCTCTCACAGGATATGGCACACGATGATGCCCTCTTGGCATCATATCAGCTTGGAATCAATTTTCTATTTGTATAATAATGTGATCAGTGAGAATGTCTCCTCCCTAAAACATAAATTCTATAAATGGACGGACCACTATTGGTTTACTCAACATTTTGTCCTTAGTCTATAGGCTGTAGTATGATTCTCAGTGATTCTTGATTAAATCCTTCTGATTGAATGCATGAAAAAATTGTTAAAAGGGAAGTAGATTTATTATGAAATAAGTTCTCTGTATATTGACCTATGGGAGATTCTAAAGAAGATGCTCAGCAGGCAGTTAATAGTCAGGCTTCTGTGGTTGAAAAGCATTTGCTTTAGAGTTCAACGGTCAGGGTTGTTATTAATTAATTCTGTGACTCCAGAAAATTCATGTGAAATTATTCAACTTTATTTTCTTGTGTAAGATGGAGATGACAGTAGCATCTACCTCACAGTAGATGCCGTAACATCTAGTTCCAACTCATAGTGGTTGCTGTAAGAGTTAAAAGGGATCATGCAGGTTGATTTGTTAATCCTGTACCTGACATACGGTAGGTGCACAATGAATATTGCCATTGTTGTTATATATTGGAGGTCTGGACCACATGGAAATGTTGGGACCAGATACAGGTTTTCAAATCATTCAGGATGTTTATTGTGATGGAAATCATTGAGATTGTCTAGAGAGAGAACATAGAGTTAAAAAAAGACAAAAGAGAGAAGTTGAGTGATGACCAAAAGAATTAGAATAATGGGAAGGGTTAATGAACAACTAAGAAAAGGCCAAGAATGTATGACATCAAAAGAGACAGGGGGTGTTGGAATTGTGGCTCAGTGGTAGAGCCATTGCCTAGCATGTGTGAGGCACCAGGTTCAATTCTCAGCACCACAAAAAAATAAAATAAATAAAGCTTCATTAGCAACTAATAAAAAATTTTTAGAAAAAGACAGGGGACCTTCTTCTTTCTTACTCATTTGTTAATTTAAAATAAATATAAGCCAGGTACCATAGTGCATTTCCAGAACCCAACTACACAGGTGGCTGAGCAAGGAGGATCATGAGTTTAAGTACAATCTAGGCAATATAGTGAGACCTGTCTTGGGGAAAAAATACAATTAAAAAAATAGAATAAATCTATTATTTAAATGTTAGCTCTTAAAATTCTCAAGAGACAATATCTCTATAAAAATCAAAAAGTACTACTGAGTTCCCTAGAAATTATTGCTTTGGCTTAGGTACCTGCTTACCAAGAATTCAATGTTCTTTCCTCTTCATCATATCAGAGAATAGTTTCCTCAGTCCCTAGTTGATCTAAAAAGGACTATGATGAAATTATATTGTGATGGAGGAGGGAAATGGTTGAATGTTTCTTCAAACAATGTACGATCCTGAGTCAACACCAATATCCTCTTTTATCAAGGAACTTACTGGTGAAACAACTTTGAGTGTACGCCATTTGTTGTAATTGGAATAACAACAAGAAGCAGCCTGCCACATCCGTTTCATATCTATTTCAATGTATTCTTTTCCATTCCTAACTGCTCCCCATTAGCACTGAAATTTCCAGATTCAGTGGAAAACCAGAAATTGCACATTTTGTTTATGGTGATATCTACTTTTTTCTTCAGAAAAATAAATGATGGTTCAGAATTATTTCTGAGAAATTAATCTCCAAAGACTGTGACTTTACCAAATGTCCAGGATCCCTGTAACCACAGGAAATTATTGGGGATGCTCTGACAATCAAGAACACACAGAAAACATGATTCTTCACATGGCTTGCTTCAAGATGGTAAACAAATAATTATCAGACTCAGAACATATTCTTTAATTAGATAGAAAAATGATAGTTGGGTCGTGTTATGACATTTGCTACAAATAAGTAACACCTCTTTAATTTTATAAATTGTGGATATGATAACATCAAAACTAGCAGGGTTCCAATGATCTCACACATTGAAAGTGCTACATCAGAGTTTCCAGCTAGGTACTGCTATGTATTTATTATAAATGATGTTAAGCGTTATGGCTAGATATTGTTCTGATTCAATTCTGATTGAAAACTTAGGGTTAACAGTCATGTGATAGCTGTAATGGATAAAAGTAATACATTTGTACATTGATATAGCAGGGGCAACCCTTAATATTTCACAATTGTGATAATTTATGTCTGTTTTGCACATCCTTCTCATAAGATTTAGCTGGGTTTTTTTTCTATTTCTATTTCCTAAACTATTCCATGTTAAAAATGGTTGAAATTAAAAACTGCCTTTCCTTAAAAAAATAAAAATAAAACTTAGGGTTACTAGACAAGACTTCTATAGGCTATTTTCTTGATTGCTATTTCTAGAATCTGTGATCTTTGCATGTGCAAATTCCAGAAAGAACGTAAGCAATGAGATAGGTGCACCTTCATTCATGAGAACTTCCGTCTTCATTAGAGACATAATCTGCATTCAACAGTGCATGAAGATGATGCTCAGTCAATATTTACTGTACTATCTTTAGAGAATTTATCATTAACATGAGTATCTATACAATACCATCTGTTTAATAATATTATATATGATAGAAAAGAATCTCCCTTTTGAGCTGACCTTCATTTTATACAGTTATTGGAAGAGTCACAATTGTTCTCAACATATTTCCAAGTCATGTTGACTAGAAATAATGGCTTTGATTTGGAAACTGCAGCTACTATTTCTCCTTTATTCACTGAATCAGTGTTATCTATTATAGTCACATAAAGAACCTGGAGTTACTTACATGTGTCAAACACTACACTTCAGCATTCAGCAAGTATGTCTATTACAATGTGACCGATTACTTTAATTAATTAATAAGACCCTCTGAATGGCAGACAGTAGAAAAGAATTTACCTTCGAAGTTTCAACAGCCCATTTAGGCACAGCTGGTGCAGTTCACGTAACAATCTGATGCATTTTGAAGACCAGTAAGCAAATTCAGAGAGGATAGAGCGGGGAAAAGAAACTTATTTCAGAAATTGCTTGATTTGACACAATAAACAAAACTAAGAGCCTGTTACAGACAAGAAGCAGAAGGAAGGGCTAAGAGCATGGACTCTGCCTTCCAGAACCCTGGAGTCTAGACCACTTAAATTCTTGGAGCTATACTCCACACATAAATCTATGTTTAACATGACCTCACTTCACCAGCAGGCAAATTTTAATCCAAGCAGCCTCCTGGATCTGCAGTCTGAGAATCAATTTATTCCATTTTAGTAGATTCCTGTTCTCCTCCTTTGAATTCTCAGCAGTACTAACCTGATTAGCAGGGAGGCCAGGACCGAGTATTAATGAGATAATTACGATTGTATTCTTACACTAGGCAACCAGAGATTTCTGGTAAAGACCAATAGGATGCAAAGCCAAAGAGCAAAGGTAAATGCTAATTTCCAGAAATGACTTTGGATCTCTGATATCTTCATCGAAGAAGCAAAATCAAATAATAAACTTTGCAAAGAAATAGCACACAGCCAAAGGGAAGAACAATCAGTACAAGGCACTGGGAAGAAAACATCCTTACCAGAAGCTTCTCTGTGGCATAGATTTCAAAGTTTATGAACCTTCCTGCATATACTCTGGTAAATATCTCCTCTAACTACCATGTTTTTCTACATGTTTTTTTACTGGGTATGTACCAAAATTGTGAAATTTAAGTCATTTTGCAATGCAAGTGTACATAGGGAATTTAATTTCTTTTTTTTTTTTATTTTGATTCATTGAACACAAATGGAGTACAGCTATTTTTTCTCTGGTTGTACACAAAGTAGAGTCACACCATCTGTGCATTCATACATGTACACAAGGTAATGATGTGTGTCACACATTCTGTTATTATTACCCCGCACCCCGACCCAACCCCCCCCTTCCCTCTATGCTCTCTATCCTTCCTCCATTCTTGCCACCCTTCCACCCCGCATTATGCATCATCATTCACTTATCAGAGAGACCATTCGGCCCTTGGATTTTTGGAATTGGCTGATCTCACTTAGCGTAACAGTCTCCAACATCATCCATTTACCTACAAATGCCATAATTTTATTCTTCTTTATGGCTGAGTAATATTCCATTGTGTATATATAATTTCTTAATTTTTCTTCAATATCTTCTTTTCGAACTCCATCGGTTAGCAGAAAAGAGATAAAATATCCAATTTAAGTTAATGCTTAATCAAATCCAATAATTTACACATATTTCCCTAAAATGATGTTTATATCTTTATTGGATAAGTATGCAGTTCCCCTTCTTTCTGGTGTGGCTCCTCAGGGATAATTTAGTACCCACTGGTACCTAGCATGGCACCCCTTGTTCTCATAATCAATAGGCAGTGCTAGAATCAACTCCTAGCTACTCAATCTATCTTTACCTAGCAAAATTGCTCCCCAGAAGCATGAGTAATTTCCTCCAGTTCTGACTCAGCTCTAAGCTTTGGAGACCCATGCAGATCTCATTCTCAGTCTTGTCCTGACACTCAGCAGGTCACTCCCAGTTTGGACTATGCAATCAACTCATCCCACATACACTTTGTTTTTGTTTATTCAAAAAAGTGTTCAAAAAAATTATAATGTAAGATACATTAGACAGTACTTCATATGCTAAAAGTTAATATTCTAGGAGTCCATTTTCATGACTTCTAAAATAAAACAAAACCAGAAAACATTTTGGTAGTAGGGTCTCTGGTTCCTCAACAAATGAACTAAATATCCAGATGAGAATTCAAACCAAGGTGTGGGATAGGGAGAAAGTGAGATTTTAAAATACAATTGATCATGGTCTCCGCAAGACATTGGTTCCAATAACCCCGGGGATAACAAAGTTGGCAGATGCTCAAGTTCCTTATAAAAATGGCATAATTTTTGTATAAACACACATCCTTCCATTTACTTAAATCATCTCTGATTACTTATAATACCTAGTAAAATGAAAATGCTACGCAAATAATTGTTACACTGCATTGCTTAGGGAACAAAGACAAGGAAAAGTCTGCATACGTTAAATGCTTTTTTCCAGTATTTTTGATCTGCAGTTGATTGACTCTGAATGTAGAGAGCCAACTCTAACTGCCTTTTTAACACATAGAATCATGGAGTAGAAAAGGCCCATTGGGCTAGGCACTGTCTCTTATACTTCAACTATCTGCACATATTCTTACTTTAGTTTGCACAGTTCCCTTTGTGCTGATGGGGGAAGAAGAGACTGCCATTAAAGTCACAGATCAAGATTGTGTGAAGCATACCTGTGATTTTTTCCATCCTTGAACCCAATGGCTGGTGAGCTGATTTGCTTCTGTATTAAGTGGGAGATCAAGTTATAGAAATGCCACCTGAGGTCTGCCTGCCCCACAGGCATCCCCTCAGTGGGATGCCCAGTGGGTATTGCCCATGTGGCTGGAACAGTGCAGGGTCATTGGAGCTCTGACATAGTAAAGGTCAGGCTAGTTCAGCTGAAGACATTGAACAATCCCAGCTGAGTCAGCTTACCCCAGAAGTGTGTTCTTTATGGGGATTGTTGATAACTCCTGGTCCTTTCTCAGACATGCAGAGTTGTCAGGAAGCAGCTCCTTCTTGCCATGAAAAGCTCATCCCAACCCTGTCATAGAACCTCTCAGCTCAGTATCTATACCACACAGCCACTGAAAAAACCTGAGGAATGGGCTCTAGAACCAGTGGCACTCACTGTAATTTTGATCTTGAGTGTCTCACAAATGGCCATATGTTGAAGACTTTGTCTCCAGCGTAGTTTCACAAATCTTGAAGATATGGAGACCAGTAGGATGTCATTCAGTCATTGAGGGTGTGCCCCTGGAGGAGCTTGTAGGACCCTGGCCCTTCTTTTCTCTCTTGCTTTCTGACCCTGAGATGAAAAGTTTTGCTCTTCGACAAACACATCATGATGTGGTGCCTCATTAGAATCCCAACTTTTTATAGACTGGAGCCTCCCAAACTGTGAACCAAAATAAATCTTTCATCTGTATAATTATCTCAGATATTTTGTTAGAGTGACAGGATGCTAACACAGCACTTGACCCTCTTCACTTCACTGCACTAGAATCTTCTTCACCCTGTATTCAGGCCCTTCTCCCAAAGCCAAGGCAGGAAAACGAACCCAACATGAAAGGGTTAAAGAAAATCACTTGAGCTTAGTTTTGAACGGTATGGTGGTGTTAGGCAAAATTGTATGGTACTAGAAAAGTGTCTCAGGTTGTTAGAAATAAATAAGAAAACGAAGAAGCAAACAGCAACATCACATTTCAAAACAGCCACAGATGGTTCAGTAGAATAGAAAACAGAAGCTTGTATAATAATGTTAAAATATACCCAAGAGTATGGGCAAGGTCTGGATCACCTAGAGCATTGTCTTCTATTCTTCATGTGTAGGACTTGAGGGAGGTGTTGAAGGTTTTTAAGCAGAGGGAAAAAAAAATGTTAGCATTTTTAAAAGATCACACTAGAACTATATGAAAACTCAATTAGAAACCTGGAGATTATAGAGAGACTATTAAAATAGTTCAGTTGAGAAATAATAGATTCATAACTAATGAAGTAACAAAGAAGTAGAATTAAGAGATATTTTCAAAAATTATGAATGAACATGGCAGAAGTCCCCTAGTATTGAGAGGACCTTGTAGGATTAGAAAGAGGGAGAAAAAGTGAGATTCCTAGCCTGGAAGAGGGAAGTTGGGGATATGAACAGGTTTTGGAAGAGAAGATGGGTACTTCCAGTGTTTGTTATTTTTTTATATGACTAGCACGTGACTTAAACTAGTTACAATGATGCAAAACTCTGACAAGAAGCAAAGGAAAAAGAGAGAAGACATACTGCACATTGGGGGGAAGTGAATGTGAATTAGTACAGCCATTATGGAACATAGTATGAAAATTACACACAAAAATAAAAATATAACTACCATTTGATGGAGCAGTCCTACTCCTGGATGTATATGCAAAGGAAATGAAATCAGTATGTTATAGAGACATCTGCACTTGCATGTTCACTGCAACATTATTCATAATAGCCAAGAAACAGAATCAACTTGGGTGTCCATCAACAGAACAGATGAATGGATAAAGGAAACATTGTACGTACACTTAGTGATAGATCGTTCAGCAATAAAGAAAAAAAAGAAGGAAGTCCTATTATTTGCAACAGCATGGGTGGAAGTGAAGAACATTTTGTTAAGTAAAATATGCCAGGCACCACAAGACAAGTGCTGCTTACATGTATTGAGTCATACCATCTCATTAAAATATACATTTTTATGTTTTTGTATTAATTAAAAATTTATTCAATTTTTAAGGAAATTAAATTAGCTTCTCTGAATCCTCAATCTCTCACTCAGTATATCCAGCAAATCCTATTGATCTCTCAGTTAAAGCCTAGAGAACTTTTTTAAAAATTATTTCCACTAAGCCTTTTATTCATACTCACTGATATGAGAAAGGAAGAAGTTTTATCTTGTACACAAAGAAACAGCATGATAGGCAAACCTTGAAGGGATCCCACAATGTCCACTCTGCCCATTCCTTGAACTTAGCTTTACATAACTATCATCAAACTGTTTGCCACAAGACCAACTTAAAACAAAACAAAACATAACAAAATAAAATAAAAACCCCACTAGATGTAGACTCCATAAGAATATTTACCTTAAAAATTACCATCAGTGCTTAAGTTTGTATTTGACCAAATTTATAGATTTGGAGTCCAATCTATGGGTTGAAATTCACAATTTTATTCAATACTTTCTCTATAAGGACCTCATAATAAATTTACCTCAGATCAAAAGGCTAGAAAAAAATGTTGCTTCTTTTAATGAGCTAACATATGGTGTATCCTAAACAAAGAGAACAACACCATCAGGTAATTAACCTCTTGCATGGGCTATTGAGGATCTGAGTATAAAGTTTGGGTTATATTATACTATTTGGGGTTGTATGTATACTATTATTCTGAGATTTGTTTTATTTTTGCTTCTCTTCTAAATGCTCCTGATCCCAACTTTGTTATAAAAATGACTTTCATTTTATTACTTGTTTCTTTCACCTTTACAGTATTCTCACTATTAATCAACTTAAAATTCCTCAAGAATGCCCATTTCCCGTGTTCCTGGAGTTATAGAATCCTGCCTGTTACCGAGGGCCTCCTAGTGTTCTCAGGCTATATAAATATTTGGGTGGGATCCCTTTTATTTTTTGTTTCCTGTCTCTCTCTTTAAATGCAACATCAAATCTCCAGCTGCTAGGAATGGTTGTTTTTCCCTATTATTGGAATCAATGCATCAAGGCATATGTCTTTAATGGAGGTTTTGGCAAACATGGTATTGGAGTTATTATTAGATTTGACAAAAGTAAACTGAATAGTTTGTTTTCTGTGCTACAAATACAAATTTATGGTTTAAACCAAACATTGTAGTTTGTAATGTGGCAGAAATATTTACATAAACAACTACGGTGATTAATGCATAGTATATTTTAAGTTAAGCTTTTAGAAATTCCAGGAACACAGAGAACAGAAAGGTAAAAGCCACGCCCCACCGAAAGAATATAAACCCATATTAGTTGGTACGTGTGCTCCCCTCTCAAGAAATGAATAAGAGTTGGCATTTTGTGGCTGCAAGCAAAACAAGACTTAATTTAGTTTTCCCAAGAAATATTGGGGATTGCAAGGTGGTATATCATATAAATAAAAATGCACTGGAATGCAATAAAAGTCAGACTAGGACAGGACCCGCAGGACAGCCATATTTGGGGCTGAATGTCAAGTCTATAAACATAGTAAAGCACATACTAGCACTGCATTATAATACATGATTGAAACATTGTCTTTGTTCCCAGATTTTATGACTACCCTGTAGTGAGATGTCACTGATATACTTGCTATTTTCTGTCCCATCACCAATTTCTAGGTTTTTTTCCCTCCTCATATATTTTCTTATATATTTCTCTTTTAAGACTTTATGCATTCTTCTAACTACAGTGTGACTTTGACTTTGAACTTCAACCACACATCATGGATTACATGCCTCCCACTTCTCTTGTATTTCCTACTTGGGTTCACACAAAAAATGTCTGAGTAGCCTATACATCTTTTTGCACCAGGATACACAGTACATCAAAAAAGAAGTAAAATTTTATTTTCAGAGTTTTAAGCAGATCTCCCAGGAACTCAACATGGACTTGTGGAATGAACACATACACCCAATCAAAATGCAATTCAAAATTTATAAATCAAGATATATATGTCTCTAATGAGAGCAAGTTGCTGTCTTTTAAAAAGTCTTATATGCATTCCAAAGATAAACAGAAATGAATTTCTGATTATCTGGTATTGTTCTTTATCCTCATCACCCTCACTTCGTTCAAGAGGCATAGTCTCTTGCTGTAACTGATCACCTCTGAGGACATTACTGGTCAACTTCTAATGTATCCATTGCAAGCAATTCCATAGGCATGCCTTGTATCTTGAAGATTTCAAATACTTACAGAACAAAACATTCTTGCTTCAAAATATTAAAAGGCTTAAAATTTATGTCCTTCATAAGTGTGAATTAATAGCATACATGGTTATAGGCAGACTTAAAACTCATTGAAAACTAGTCTGTGCCTCTTTTATTCATTGCTCTTTCCCAGAAACAATGCAATTTCTGATACATACTATGTGCCTGATATAATTTTCATAGTACGTGCCTGATATATAAGCAATCGATAAAACAATTAACACCATATGTACTTGCCCACAACTTCTGAACTGTTGGATACATGGAGATTAGAGTCTTATAAGGACATTTTTGGGGTTTGGTATCAAAAATAATCTCCAGATTCTTCAGCAGCACTAAATAGAACATTAAATTAGAGGTGGAACAATTTCAAATGCAGATTTGCTGATTAAAAATTAGTTCCTTAATGAAAGTAAAAGTAAAACAAGACACAACAGAGACTCTAACAGGAAATAGAACTATTTAGTTGTTCTTAGCCTATATGTATGGGACAAGAAAAAGTATCTTTTTTCTTTATTGTGTATGTCTTTCTTCCTGAATGTAGCTTCTACTAGCCGATGCTTAATGTTTACTGCTTGGTGCTCTGAGATGAAGAGACTCAGGGATATGGTTCCTTGACTCTTGTGGAAGAGGAAAGATTTTTAAAAACAGCCTTGAAAGCCCCACCACCCCAGAGCAGGCTCCACCCTTGAGCAGGAGTTGGAGTTCCATTGCCAATCCTGGAACTAAGTTTGTAGGAAAAATTCCTTGCTTTGAATTACTTCTCATCTCACTTCCTGGGCACAGAGTAATTAGATTTCTAAGTTCATATTCTCCGTCCAAGTAGGAAGAACAAAAGACAGAAAACCCAGAGAACATCATGTTACTCATTTTTAATTTTGTGTGAATATCTCAGCAGTACGTGATAAGGCAAAGGCATGAGTTTCCTATCACGGCAGAATATTCACGTCTTCTCCTCATTCAGTTGAGCACCCAGTGAGAAGCTGATTGCTTTGAGCAGTGCTGCTGCTTTCTCCAGACTCTGTCCTCATTGATTGAGATCACAGAAAGGGGCTGATTCACCAAACTGAATCACTCCCATAGTGGCCAAGTTCTAGAGGCTTGTGCCCTGAGGCCCAGGGCCTGGATTCTTTCTGCTTCTGATGTGGGTAACTGGTGCCAGTTCATTTGGTAAGGCTTAGAGGAATTCTTCAGTCTCTTCTTTTGAATTAAAAATAAACTTTGCCATCTTGATCTTTTACAAAGAACAACTCTTTAGTCAATGAAAAGAAATTATTTTACTTTTTGGCTACGAGCCATGATCTCTCTTAAGGGGTAAAACTCAATGGATGTCAGGATATTATGTATTAATCAAGTCCTCCCTGTTTGTCAGCCTGAGGGTGTTTCTGCCTCATATAGTGTATACTTCTTAAACTGTGTTTCCCTGATCCACCAAGGACCAGTGAGGGGGATTGGCAGGTGTCACACAAGACCCCAGGCCTCTCTTCTGACACACCTTGACCCCTCCTTCAGAAGCTGGATTTTGCTTCTCTTTCACATGTTGAATTTTTGCATGTTTCATTTCAAAAAATGATTTGAAGACTTAAAAATGAAAACCCAATGTGTGGGGAAATGTGCACCAAAATAAATTAGGACATCTTTATTGTAATCCTAATTTAGGCCTTAATAAATCAGTAAACTCTAAGAAATCATTTCAGCTTTTTTTGAGTCTATTTTAATCAGCTTTCCTAATGCTGTGACCAAAAGACCTGACAAGAAAAATTTCAGAGGAAAGTCAGTTTATTTGGAGGCTCACAATTTCAGAGGTCTCAGTTCACCAATGGCCAACTCCTTTGCTCTAGGCCTGAGGTGAGCCAGAACATCATGGCAGAAGGGTGTGGCAGAGGAAAGTGGCTCAGAACATAGCAACAAGGATGTAGAGAGAGTGAATCTAAGCTCAGTTCACAAAATACATAACCAAAAAGCATGCCCCCAATGACCTACCTCCTCCAGTCACAACCTACCTGCCTATAGTTATAGTTATCACCTAGTTAATCCCTATCAGATGATTAATGCACTAATTAGGTTAAAGCTCTCATAACCCAATCATTTCACCTCTAAACTTTCTTGTATTGTCTCACACATAAGCTTTTGGGGGATATCTAATTTCCAAATCATAACAGAGCCTGATTCCTCTGTTAAAATGAGGCATCAGTTGTTAGAATTCAATCCAGACCCTGTGGTGCCTAGCAGTGCCTCAGAGGTTCTCAGGGTTCACCTTGGGAAGGAAGGTGGAGGTTCCATTTTCCCAACTCCACATAAAACAGTGAAAATAGTTACATAGGCACATTTATATACAATGAAGAGAGAGAAACAGGGATAGAGAGAGATCTATATAAAATTTATATTTTCCATTCTGACATTCCATATTTCCTATTTTCCACTGATTAAATTGCAAAAGAAAAACACCTTTCAATGGCTTTTGATTCATAATATTATGCTATTTGTTGAAGTTAATTACATGTATGGCACATAACACAACATATAAAACAATTTTTCTAGGTACTCAGAATATATATATAAATTCATATATATAAAAATTCATTTACATATATATTTTTTCTTTGCATTATTTTCTATGTAATACTCTTTTGGAATATATTAATAAGCATGGAATGAAAATGTCATTAACGTACATTTACTGTATAGGTAATTCACAATATGCATATGCAAGTTTAAGGCTCTGAGAAGAATTTCAGTGGGAAATCTATTTGATTTGATTTAATCCAGAGTTTCCCAAACTTAATTTTTGTTACCAATATAACAAAAATGGAAATTGTGTGAACCATGATTCTGAAGCAAACTAGGAAACAATAATATAGAAATCATCCAGTGTTATAGACTGAATGTTTATTAGCCATCCCCCATTCACATATTGATGAAGCCAGGTGCTAATCCCAAATATAGTGTTATTTGAGGTGAGACCTTTGGGAAGTAGTTAGGTTGAGATCATGAGAACAGACTTCTCTCACCAAACTTTAAACTCCTTGAAAATGGAAGTGTTTCTTATATTTACAGTTGTATCTCCAATACCTAGACATTATAGATAGCCAGTAACCGTTTATTGGTAGAATCAAGAAACAATCCCTGAGATATGGAAAGCACTCAATAAAGGTTAGGTGTTGTGATTTAACCACAGCTATTCAGTTACCAATAATTCCATACTTAGACTGCTAATCTCTCTGATCCAGGAGAGTTGGCCATATTATTTTCATAGTAATGGAAACCGTCCCTGATATGCCATGCTCCCTTGAACATTTTGTATTTGTTACATCATGTAGCATCAATTCCAAAATGAGGAAATTACCATCCCCCTCTTATTGTGATTATGAGAACAAGATGTAATGGTTAATTAATTTCCCTACAGTCATCCACCTAGAGAGTGACAGAGCACATTTTAAACATGTGTCCACCTCTATAGATTCTGATAGCCCCTTTTATGGTGGATTGGTTGACTTGCTTCTCTGTGCCTACCTTTTCTATAGTCACCCTCTCTGCCCCATGATATCTGTCTTTAATAATCATCTCCCTAGTGACACAGTAAACACTATTGCCTATTCATCCTTGTTATGCCTGATTTATCTGAATATTTCCTTCTTCTAAAAATAACTCTGGAAATCCCAAATGCCAAAGGTAAATATTGACTAATCTAAGCAAATCAGAAAGATAAGTTTACATCACTAAAACTGGCAGAGTAGAGAAACCCAGTGCTCCATCCATTCACAAAAGCAACTAACAGGCAAAAATGCTCAGAATCTAAGTTTATGGCAATATATTCTCCAGGCCATTGATTGGCTTAAAAACAGCTAGTTGATACAATTCCAGCCAATAAGTTCTGATGAGAATCAGATGGAGTACTTCTGGGAATGGTTTCCCACTCCTAATTGAACAAAAAACAGGAGAAATGGACTTTTCTTCCTCCAGATACATTCATATTTGAATGAGATGCCTGAATTTCTACCACCTTCTTTCAACCCACCAGATGGAGAATCAACACAGAGAAAAGACTAGAGTCAGTGGAGAAGTTAGAGAACTTGCATGTCAACTTAATACTGACGTTACCCATAGAAGTTATGTGACACTTTTTATAGTGTGTGAATTATACAAGCAAGGTTAAATTAGCTTTTTGTTATTTTAACTAAAAGCATCCTGATACCATAGGAACCCTTTCCTACCTTAGAAGAATTGCAAACTCCAAAATTCACTTAGAAGTTCAGTTCAACTACTTGAACATTGACACCATTTGGAGCTCATAATTTGGGCTTGGATTGGTTATGGGACTGCCAGTAAAATGAATTTAAAATAGGACTCTGATTCTCCTATCAAGCAATTGAAAGGGGGGTTGGCAGAACTGAGGTCAGGATAGGCTCTACTTACATACAGAGAAGCACAATGAGGCACAAATGTGTTAGGCGATTCAGCCAAGCTCACTATGTTCACAGGCAAACAGGACTATAAGCAAGTTCCTCACCTTCTATCATCAGACATTATCCACACCATGTTAAACCTAGCTATGTTCATACTCCCAGGTGCTTTGCATAACTAATAGTAAGAAGAAAGGGGACTAAGAATTCAATTGCAACTGGAAGATAGACACTTGAAATCTTGCTCATCCATAATTGTTCTCAGTAGTAAAGAACAGAGCTGCCATTTGGAAATGATGATTTCACAGATTTATTAACTTCTTGTTTGGATCACTGTCAGGTGAACAAACTACAATATCTGCCATTTTTGTCAAGAAGAATATTAGAAAACTGAACCTGTTTCAGATCTTTTCATCTTATTTGGTGAATGATTTCCTTCTACCTCATTATGGGGAGACATCCTCCAGCATGCAAGCCCAGTCTTCATAAACTTGGCTCCTTCTGACCTCTGAAGTCATTCTTGGAAGGATATTTAATTATGCTTATATTAGAAATGTTCCAGGGTAATAAGTATCCTTTAAGAAAAAAATATTGGAAAAGATTATTTAAAATTATTGGAAGGAGAGAATGCCTAAATTTTAAAGCAATCTAATGTTATAGCTAAAAACATATACAGGTGCTAGATCACTAGGCTCAAATCCTGGCTTTACTAACTGTGTAACCTCAGACAATTTATTTCAATTTTTTTGTATCTCTGTCTACCCACCCATAATGCTGAAACCCTTTATAGCATCTATCACCTATGGTGTGGACAAAACTATACCAAATTTTCTATTCTTTGTGTTAAACAGTATCTGTTGTATGTATTAATACGTAGCTAGTTAATATATTTGAAGTTTCTAGAACCCAGTCAGGCACATGGTAGTCACTAAGTGCGATCTATGATTCTCTATAATTAATTATGATCATCTTGTTTAGCAATGGAACGACAGACACAACCAGCAAGGCAAACTGAGTGCCTGATCTCTTCCTGGTCCAGGGCTACAACTGCAAGTACAATTGTACCCATAGGAGAAATGGTTCTTGCTCCCATGTTTTGGTCTGAGAATACAGAAAACAAACAGACAATTACAGTGTAAAGTAAGAAATGCAAGGACAGAGGGAGTATAGTATGCCTTGCTACATGCAGGAGAGGAAAAGGGAAAGAACATTATCTAATCTGAAGATGGTTTCTTGGAAAGAAGACTTCTCAGATGGCACATGAAATAAGAATGGAAGCAAGCAAACCATTGGGATGGAGTGCTAAAAACCATTGGTTAGCTAAGCAAACCATTGGGATGGAGTGCTACAGGCAGAGGGATAAGTGTTACTGCTTCTCTAGTCCATGATAACCGAGAACAATTACACTGCTGACCACTCAATCACCATTTCACGCACTGAGTCTGCCTTAGATGCATATCCTTAACCTAGGAGGGAGATTTACACTGGCAGAGTTTGGGGAAGGGCAAAATCAAAGACTTTATACCTACAGTCTACCTAATTTCTCCCAAAGCAATGTGCCCATGGCTCAGTCCTTCTCAGGACTCCCATAGGGATGTCCCATGGGTTAGCTGAGAATAGTGTAACCCCAAGAGTTCATCCTATTAACATCTTTCCCCAGTGTTTTACTCCTTTTTGCATCTTCTTCTAGCCCAAAGTCACTCTAACTTCTCTTCTTTAAACAGAGTTATGTCCATTTACTTAGTGACCAGCAAGCTCAAGTTTTCCTTTTCCTTAGAAACTTTCTCAGTTACCTGAGCTGTGAGTCACAGCTACTATTCATCAATCGCCTTCTGGTATGGGGTCAAGGGAAGGGACGTTTCCCTTTCTGAGGGTAGAAAGAGCAGGAAGGACATTGGAAGTGGTCTTCTGAAGGTCTTTTCTTTGGATGCCTGAAAAAAAGATAAGAACAGTAATGATCGCCACAGACCTGCATACTAAGGAAGCTAATTACCTTTTTAAAATTCTTTCCACTTTGATGCTGAAGAAAAATTGGCAAGCTGGGAGACTGAACTGATAAAAGTTCCAGAACTGAGCATAAAATAATAAAGAATTAGAGAGTATGAAAGAAAGGTCAAGAAACATAAAAGATAAATTCAGAGTTTCCAATGTCCACCTCCTAAGAATACCAAGAAGGAGAAACTAAGAAATTTTGGGGGCAAAATTTAAATGAAAAACATATGTCTCTGGTCATTTCTAGATTTTTGCAATAATGATGGAGCAATTTTTTCTTTTTTATAATTCATTCAGATCAAATTTACTCAGACTCAACAATGTGAGTCTGCATAGTTGCAGGAATAGATCCTTTCTGAAGAAAGAGCAAATGTGCACAGATCAAAATCTTCACATTATTCTAGGGGTTAAGAGTTCACAGAACCATAATATCTTATATTTTTATTGGAGTTCACCTGTTTTAACTGGAGCAACTTGGCAAAAACAAGAATATTTTCTCCCTATTGAACTGCAGAATTGTTTGACAGAAAAGTATCTTAGCAACTGATTGTTTGAAGCATGAATCATACAGATACCCAGTCTGCATAAAACTGGAGTTGGTGAACTCACATTCTGGGGCTTATTCCACAGTAATTTTGGCATGGTAATCTTCACCTATTGAAGTAAATGGAAGTCTGAAGAATTATTAACTATGTCAAGTGAAAAAATAAGTTTCCTAGTAATGGTTAGTGGTACAAAGAAAGTGCATTAGAACATACAAAGAAAATCAGCAATCAGAAAAGAGGACAATTTCCCTATAGGATTTTGGGTGAAGAGTGAAGGGAGATTTGTTGGCAATAAGGGAAACTAAAAACAATAAACTTGCCTTGCTTAAAACAATATGGAAATATTTAACTATGGAATTAATTCTGGAAAATTAATTTATTTAAGACATCACAAATTCACTTCGGAACTTTTACTGAATTTCAGATCACTTATGTATTGGTGCAGAAAAGGGCTTAAGAAAAGTATGAACAACCATAGAATATCAGCAGATAATATAACTGTGATAAGAACAAAAGATAGAAGAAAAGTTTTATAATAAAAGAAAATCAACTTCAGAGGACAAACAGATCAGTCCAAACACTGGATTTGCAATCCATAGATGGAAACAATATGCTACACAATGGAACATAATTATATAATATAAAAAGGATAACAACTGACTCCACTTATGCAAAACATGAATGCCTATGTGAAGAACCATGATAGCTGGAGTCAAGGTGGTCTCCTGACCTGCCTGTCTGATTTCTGCACCCTGTACTACCACACCATAAGGATTATGCGACAAGGTTTATTTTCACACTGTTTTCTGATTGTGACATAATGGAAGTACGAAGCTTTTATCATCAGTTCCAGAGTATGATGTGGAAGAAAGGATTGCAGCCTCTTACATAACTTGAGGCATCAGGCCATCGCTTTCAAGTATTATGAAGAGATTAGTCCATCAGATCTATATCCATGGTTATCATGAATTCTAGAAATTATTGTTTCTTGTTTAGTTTTCTCTTTTCTCAGCACTTGTGAGTGTTTGTGACTCTTTCTGGTCTGTTGATTAATGATCCAAACTTGTTGTATGTGGTCTGACCGGAACACTGTCAGAAAGACACTGAACTAAATTAAATCTGCTCTGGAAAGAGCTGACTCACAAGTTAGCCACCAAATGGCAGGGTACTCTATGTCCTCAAGAGAGCATGCTGAGGTCTTCAGTCAAAATGTTGGTTAGAATCTCAACTGAACTCTTATTCAGTCAGGTGCTGACAAACCACACCTTTTTGTTCATTCTTCTCTTGATTTCTGTTATATGCAACATTTAATAGCCATTTACTCTCTCTTGCATCATCACCAAAATGTTTGGTCAACATAAGACAAGTTTCTTTATTTTACTGAAACTTAAGGAACCACATCAACTACAAGTTGACTGTCTTCTATAAATCACATTTTAGAATCTGATAATGTTCGTCGAGTTATAGCTTTCTCTAAAATAAATGTTAATTGCAAAGAGTTGTATTTTAAGGACAATGAAGCAAATCTAATTTATTAGGAACAAACTTATGATGAAGAAGGTTATAATCAGGAAAAAGCTAAAAGAATTTGAGATCAAATAACAATGTGTCAGACTCTTAATGCTATTATAGTCTTCTTCTTCCTGATATTTATTAATGTGGAGCCTTTTCTGAGTAACAATAGCACTAATTTCACGTAGTCAATCAAATTCTCATAGACCATGGGAAGACCAGAACAAGCCCAGAGTAACCAGGAAGAAGACAGTGTGGCCCAGCTTACAAGAATGAACAGTAGGTGGCACAAAATGTCCCCCAGCTGTCATGCAGGCATGTTTGTGAACATTGCATTGAATTCTGAGTTGGTGATTTTAACAAGGCTTGCTATGGGTGAAGACAGATCCACTGTGAAGGAGTAAGCCGTCCTGCATAGCTAACTGAAGGAAGTGGCTGGTCCTCAGATACAGAATCTGCACTAGAAAAGCCAGGCTTCGGGGAGAAGGTACATTGTGTCAAGGAGCCCCGTGCTTGTAATCAGAAGACCTGAGTTCACGTCTTGGCATTACAAGCTCATATTCTTATGACCTTGGACAAAGCACAGTGCCTCTGAGTCACAGTTTCTCATCTGTATAGAATGACATAAAAATACCGAGACCACTCTCATGAATATTATGAGGATCAATTAATATGTATATTTAAATTATAAAGTTTTTTACACGCAAATTTCTCATTTTAAAAAAATAAAATAGTTGAAAACTTGTAGTAGCAACTAAGAAAGGCCATAGCTATTGGGTAAAAGAGTTAAGACCAATGAAATAACTTAGTGTAGAAGTAGTATAATACAGAAGAGGCATATGGCATGATAGTTAAGAGCCTAGATTTTGAAACTTGTCTGTCTAGATTTGAATCCTAGCTGTGACTTAACAGTTACGTGACAGTGGGCAACTTATATGCACTACCTCTTTTTCAGTTTCCATATCTATGAAATGTGTACAATAGTACCAACTTTGTGAGTTGCTGTGAGGAGTAAGTATATAGCACAGGCCTGACGTGAAGAAAATGTTGGACCACTACTAATGTTTGCTGGTATTATAATGCTGACCTCAGGCCCTAAACTGTTTACATCCCTCTTTCCTTGAAACTAAACTGATCATAAATTCCAGGACTGGACTGAGTGGCTTTAGATATACAGAATCAGAGGAACTCTGAGCAAATATCTACAAACAGATCATTGCATGAATAATTAGAAAGCCACTCCACACTGACTAGAGCTCAGTTTTTAATTCATAAAGTGAGAAGTGGATAGAAAAAGTTACCTTTGCCATCCTTCTAGTTTTACATTACCACTTAAGAAAGCAAATTAACTTGTTTAGGAAACTAGATAACCCTGATCAATATCTGCATTGACCAAGTGACACAAAGTGTGTAGAGTCAGTTTCATCATCCCCACTAATCTTATTTACTTATCTCCCCTTTTGCTAGGAGAGTCAAATTGTGTACTTTCCTTCATACTGTAAGGATAAGGATCTTGCATAAGGTCCTTGTTTTATTTTCTTTTTTATTTTTAGTAGCTTCCATTTAGATAACAAATGTCTATATTCTATTTTTAGTATGTGCCTATCAATAGCATCTGTTTTTCTACAAATAGCAATGCACATGAAACTCAAGTTGATGAATTACTAAGATTGATGGATGGATAGATAGAAGGGTGGATGGATGGATGGACTGATACTGGGCAGCAGCAGCAGATCACAGCTTCCAGTCAATCACACAATCATGAGGGTAAAACACCATCCTCTATAATGTACTATTTCCTAAGCAATAATGTTTGGTAGGTTAAGTATATTAAATACATTTTTGACTCAAGATATTTTAAATTTATTATGGGTTTTTCAGGATTAAAAATTATTAAAAATTGAGCCAAGCATGATGGTGGATGCTTGTAATCCCAGGGACTTGGGAATCTGAAGCAGAAAGATCACAAGTTCCAGGTCAACATGGGCAAGTTGGTGAGACCCTGTCTCAAAATAAAAAAATAAAAAGGGCTGAGATATAGCTCCATGGGTTCAATCCCCAGTACTAGAAAGAAAAAGAGAGAATGAGAGGGAGGGAGGAAGGAAGGAGAAAAGAGAAGAAGGGAGGGAAGAAAGAAATCAATGCCCATTTGTACTTGAGAGACAACCATTTGTTACCTTCTCTGCTAAGTCTTGCCTACTTTCTCAGGCATATTCTGCACCTTCTCATCCCCGATCCCCCAGCACACATGCACGTAACTAGTTATTACACTGTACTGCTTATTACCCAGCCTGCCATTTCCCTGTCTGCATGTCACTTTTCCAAACATACTTACAGAAAGGCATTGCTCCTTTTAGTCTACTTACTCCTTGTGGCTGCCACAGTTGTGAGAAGTTCTCAACAGTATTGGTAAAAGAATGAGAGAAGCAAGTATCTGAAATCAGAATAACTGAGCTGTGTCCAGGCTTCTATCCTCTCCATTTTGATGACCTACTATAACTGAAAAGATGTCTGTGTCTCAGTATCCCAATTCTGAAAATTGGGAAAATAAGAGTATGTGCCTCATTCATTTAATATGTTAATAATTTTATTTTTAGTTCAATTAATACCAATAAAGAGATGAATTCCTTAGAAAGGTGTCTCTTGACATTTGAAAATTAATTGTTCAATAAATGTTGGCTTCAATTATTCTTAAAAGTTAACTTATTTTAATGGACACGTGGACTTATACTATATTTTAGTAATTTATTTTTACTAGTGAATTATAGTTATACATAATTGTGGGGTGCATTTTGACAGTCATAAACACATATAACATAATTTGCTTCATTTCAATCTCCCATACCATCCCTTTTCCCCTTTTTTCCCTCCTCCAACCCCTTACCCTACTCTACTGATCATCCTTCTATTAATTTCTTTAATTGATGCATTATAATTATACATAAAAATAAAATTCCATGTGCTATATTCATACATACACATAGCATATTTTGATCAATTTCATCCCAAAGTTTCTCTACTTTCCATTCCTCCTCCCTCCCCACTCAGTCTCCTTTCACTACTCAACTGTTCTCCCTTCTTTTTCATGAGATCCCCCTCTTTTAAAAAAATTCCTTATTTCTCCCTTGTTCCTACATATGACTGAAAATATTTGACTCTTCACCTTCTGATTCTGGCTTATTTCATTCAGCATGATGTTCTCTAGTTCCATCAATTTATCAGCAAATGACATACTTTCCTTCTTCTTTATGGCTGAATAAAACCACATTATATACATATGCCACATTTTCTTTCTCCAGTTGTCCATTGAGTGATACCTATGCTGGCTATTGTGAATTGTGCTACTATAAACATTGGTATGCATGTATCACTGCAGTATGCTGATTTTGGAGGTTTTTAAAATAAATACCAAGGTGTGGGAGAGTTGTGTCATACCATGGATCCACTCAGTCTTTTGAGAAATGTCCATACTGCTTTCCAAAGTGGTTGTACTAATTTGCAGTCCCCCAACAATGCATGATTGTATATTTACCTCCCATTCCTACCAGTATTTATTATCTATATTCTTGATGGCTGATGTTTTAACTGAAGTGAGATGAAATTTCATTGTACTTTTGATTTGCATGGTCCAGATTACTAAGAAAGTTAAAAATTTCTTCATACATTTGTTAGCCATTTGCCTTATTTTTGAGAAACATCTGTTTAGTTCATTTACCCATTTATTGATTGGGTTATATTGTGTATTTGTGTGTGTGTGTGTGTGTGTGTGTGTGTGTATGTATGTGTATGTGTGTGTGTGTGTTCAGTTCTATATACTTTCTAGATATTAATCTCTCCTGTCAGAATAGTAGCTACAAAGCTTTCTCCCATTCTAGAAGGCTCTCTCTTCATGCTCTTGTTTATTTTGCTGATTACACTATATTTTTATTATAAATATTAGAATATGCCATAATCAATGAGAAGAAAATAATCACTTCTCTAAATGCATCCTCAACAAAAATTATGAATCAATAACTGGACAAAATAAAGCATTGTAGGTGTCTCAATATAAAATATATTATTTTTTTAATTCTCTCAAGGACACCTAGAGACTAACAAATCATAATCATCACAGTCTAGAAAATTTGGTCCATCATCACTATTTCCCATAAAAGTTTTGTTAACTTTTCGTTTTTTATTCTTTCTTCAATTTGTTTTCATAGCAAAGGGAAACTAATGAGAACTCTCCAGGGTTATTTGAAAGTTAAATCCACAAATCTCCTCTGATCCTTTCACAATTTTAACTCTCAGCAGTCTTATTTATATTTTCAAATTATGACAAGAAGATTTTCTGGTATTGGAAACAAAGCTAACTTCTCTATCCAAGAATGATTCATTACAGCTCACAACTTTATTTAAATTAATAAATTTTACAGACACAGAACAGAATTTGAATAAATTTGAGTGTGTAATTTATTAGACTTCAAGCTTGCCAGAAATTTTAAACATTAAAAAGAACCAAATGAAAAATTTAGAATTAAAAATAACAGCAATCAAATTAAGACTCACTAGATGAACTCAGTAGCAGATGACAGTGTCAAAGAAAAGAATCATTAAACTCAAACTAATCTGCCCAACAGATAGTTTTAAATTTTTTAAATGAACAGAATCTCAGAGATCTGCCAGGAAATGTCCAAGTGGTGCACATTAATGTGATCAGAGTCCCAGAAGGAAAAGGAAGTTGGATGTGTAAAAATACTTAAGGAGATAATAGATAAATGCTTCCAAAATTGTACAAATGACAAAATCATGAAGCATCAAAACACTCAGCAAATTCAAAGAAGATAAACTTAAGGAAATCTGTGCAGAGAGATGTACAATCAAACTACTAGCAAGAGAACAAAATAAGAACCTTGAAAGCAGCTGAAAGAAAAATGATGCCTGACTTCCAGGGGAACAGTGATTTATGACTGAAGGTTTCTTGTCAGAATGATTTACCAAAAGGTAGGGAAAAAGTAAGATACGGAATTTCTAGAATTCTATACCTAGAAATTGTCCTTCAAGGTGGTAAGTGAAATAAAAAACATTCTCAGATGAAGAAAATCCAAGACAATTTATTGCAACATATCTAATCTAAAAGAAATACTGAATACAGTTTTTGGCAGAAGGGAAATACAACCAAGCACAACTTAGAACTTGAGGACTAAATGGATGGTAACAGAAATAGCATATATCTGAGTGAATATAGTAGACTGTTTTTTTTTTATTTCTTTGGTTCTTCAAAATATGTCTAACATTATATGTAAAAATTATAAGATTTTAAGACTTCTGGTTTTTAGTCCACTTTGTAAGGAAATTATAAGTTATCACTGCTGTTCTCGCAACATAATCAAACTAATGTGGGGTGAAAGGGAGGCAAGAATGGAGGAAGGATGGATAGCATAGAGGGAAGGGAGGGGTGTGGTCAGGGTGGAGGGATAATAACAACAACAGAATGAGACAGACATCATTGCCCTGTGTACATGTATGAACGCACAGATGGTGTGACTCTCCTTTGTGTACAACCAGAGAAACAACAGCTGTACTCCATTTGTGCACAATGAATCAAAATAAATAAATTTAAAAAAATAAATAAATTTAAAAATAAAATTCAAAACCCAAAAATCAACAATTCTTCTCAGACCCATCAGGGAATTTAAGTCACAAGGTCAACCACTGCCCATAAAGTTGGAGAGGCAGACAGGGACTAATTAGCTATATAAGGAATAAAGAGAGTATATTACCTCAGACCACCAACCTTAAAAAGATAATAAGAAAAAATGTTCAAACCAGACAATGTACATAAATTTGACAACTTAAATGAAATGGACCAATTCTTTGAAATTTACAAACTACCAAAATTTACCCAAGGGAAAATGTATAACTTGTATATTCTCGTATCTGTTAAAAAGTTGATTTACAGTTTGTAACCTTTACAATATTGAACACCACAGGCCCAGATTTCATTACAGGAAAATTCTGCCAACCATTTAAAGAATGAATAACACCAATGCTGCACAATCTATTCCAGAAAATAGGAAGGAAATTTTTCCAATTCATTTTTTGAGATCAAAATTGTTCTAATACCAAAATCAAATAAAAGCAATACTGGGTTGGGGGTATACAGACTAATATCAATCAAGATCAAACAAAGATCCTCAACCAGAGCTGGGGTGTTGTTCGTGCCCACGAAGGATGTGCTAGGCCCTCGTTTCAATCCTTAGCACTGCACACATAGATACACAAAATCCTCATCAAAATTAATCAAATCAAGGCCAAGACTATATGAATTATTTTTTTAAATTTTGGTACCTAGTAATGAACCCAGTGGAGGTCAACCACAGAGACACATCCTCAGTCCTTTCCATATTTTGTTTAAAAACAGGGACTCTCCAAGTTTTTGAGGCTGGCTTTGAACTGGCGATTCTCCTGCCTCAGCCTCCCTAGTCATTAAGGTTATAGGTGTATATACCTGTGCCTGGCTGTATAGTTTCTGTAATGTATTCTAGTAAATATTTATAGAGATATTAACACCAATCCTTATCAAACTCATCTCAAAAAAAATTGAAGGGGAAAAAATACTTCCCAATTCCTTCAATGGGGTTAATATTACCCTGAGAGCAAAACCAAACTGACATCATAAAGTGAAAAATACAGAGCAATATTTCTTATGAATATAGATGCAAAGATTCTCAACAAAATGCTAGAAAACAAAATCCAGCTGCTTACCAAGTGAAAAATACCCTATGACTAAGCAAGATTACTTCCAGAAAACAAAGGTTGGTTGAACATACTAAAATCAGCCAATTAATCGTCTATATTAATGAATAAAGGGGAAAAATATCACATCAAGTTTAAAAGGAAAAAACATTTAAAAAATCCAAAAGTTATGAAGAAAACCTCAAATAAAGGAGAATTTCCTCAACATTAAAAAAGATATCAATAAGAAATCCACAGCTACCATCTTAATTTAAAAGACTAAATACTTTCCCTATAAGATCAGGAAAAAGACAAGGCTGTCCACTCATACCACTCCTATTCAGCGTTATACTAAAAGTTCTAGCCAGGGCAATTCAGCAAAAATACCTACATCCACACAAAACCCTGAACCTAAATATTCATGGCAGTATTATTCATAGTAGCCCAAAACTATCAGCAAGGCCCACCCCCACAGATCCAGCCTGGCCCCTGCCTACACAGAAACCCTGCGATCTGCAGCTCCCCACCTACCAATGCGTGACAGCCTCCATCCTGGGATACCTCCTCTACCATCTTGGATCACCTCCACTGCTGCCACTACCATCTTTAGTTGGGGCAGCTTCCATCTTGGCACACCTGCTGGAGACAAGAAGCCCATTACTGAGGTACCTACAGGTTAGCCACTGCTGCCGCCACCAACTACTAGGAATAATGCACAGGACCTGAAAGATCATCACCAAGCACCCTGTGGGCTTAATCACATCTGTGGCATCCCTACTAGATGTGCTGATAGCTACCATCTTGCTGCAGAGGCAAGAGAGAGCCTTGCAAGTGATTGGTAGGTTGGAAGAGGGTGTGATAGAATCTTGATCCTGCCTCATTCAGCCAACCAGCCTGGCACCCATGGGGATCCCAGAAACAACTCAGGCAGCACTTGCTGGGACCTGACATCAGCTTGGTCCATGACTCCCTACCCAATACAGCACCCACCAATCACCAGGTCCTACCAGTCTGGCAATCGACAGGGCCCTCTGGCTCCTCAATCCCCACTCTCCCAATCACCTGCTAGCAATCAACCTGGCCCAGTGCTTGCAGCTACATCATGGGCCCACAGCTCTTAATGCATGCTCCTGATTTGCCCAATACAGAATAGCTTTCTGCTACAGGTGCACAGGTCCCAGAGCTGAGCCCTCAGGACCACCAGGAAGAGAGGTTCCTGATTGGGAAGTCGAAAGGGCAGGAGTGGGAGAGATACAATTTAGAGATTAAATTAGAGATCAGGAACTGTGAGGTCCACAAGTGAGGTAAGGGGCTAAGACCAGGCTTCTGCATCACGAGAGTGGACAACAAAGGAGAGTCCCAGGGTGCAGTCTTCCAGAGGGACTGGCAATTTCTATACCATGCCTCCAGGAGTCCCACCTCCAAGTCGAATCTGCCCACCTTAGAAACTTTCATCATCCTGAGAGTGGAATTAGCAAACTCCACCTATCAGAAGAAAAGGGAAGCAGAGCAGTTATGTCAAGGATAACAGCTGTACTTTAGACATCTCTGGGAGGTTGATATGCAGCATAAATACCTTTTGACCTGTCTATAGTATATAAACACTATATACTTCCTTTTGTTAATAGTTAATTGACACCCAAGATACAGCTTCCCATCAATCTTAAATGCAATCCACTGTGGTCCCAGAACTGTGAAAACAGTTTCACTAAGAGGGGGGCACATCCTGGTTTGGGTTAAAGCAGCCAGGCAGTCTGGCTGCTAAGCTAACTGAGAGCAGTGGACAATAACTCTTGTTGATCTGAACCACAACATTTTTTCCGTTTGCTTAAGGTAATATTAATATGAAATCAATTAAGGTTTGAGTGGTGTTATTTTTATGTTCCAAATCACTTAATGTCTGATTATCTACTGAAATCTTTACCAATAACAATAAGAAATAACAAAACAAGAAAGACCATGCCATGACCACATTTCCCAGAAGATTAGACCGTGCAAGAATCTTCATTATTCCCAGTGGAACCATGTTAAGCACTGAGGGGAATAGTGGTGGGCGTGGCATATAGAGATAGAGATTTTGGAAAAAAAGAAAAACAGAAATCCTCCAAATGAAGGAAACAATAAACCAAAATAAAAACTCAATAGAAAGCATCACCAGCAGACTAGATCACTTGAAAGACAACCTCAGATAATGAAGACGTAATATTTAATCTTGAAAACAAAGTTGACCACACAAAGGAGATGGTAAGAAAACATGAACAGAACCTCCAAGAATTATGGGATAACATGAAAAGATCAAATTTAAGAATTATTGGAATAGAGGAAGGCACAGAGGTACAAACCAAAGGAATGCACAATTGATTCAACAAAATAATACCAGAAAATTTCCCAAACTTGAAGAATGAAATTGAAAATCAAATACAAGAGCTTATAGAAAACCAAATGTACAAAATTACAACAGATCCACACCAAGGCACATTATAATGAAAATGCCCAGCACACAAAGTAAGGATAGAATTTTAAAGGCTCTAAAAGTATCAGATTACATATAGGGGGAAACAAATTTGGATATCAGCAGATTTCTCAACCGAGACCCTAAAAGCCAGGAAGTCCTGGAACAATATATACCAAGCTCTGAAAGAAAAGGGAGGCCAACCAAGAACCTTATATCCAGCAAAACTAACCTTCAGATTTGATGATGAAATAAAAACCTTTCATGATAAACACAAGTTAAAAGAATTTACAAATAGAAAGCCTGCACTACACAACATTCTCAGCAAGATATTCCATGAAGAGGAAATGTAAAACAACAATGAAAGTCAGCAAAGGGCGGAACTACACTAAAGGTAAAGCCAATTAGAGGAGAAACCAGGTGAAGTTAAAAACCAAAAATGAGCCAAAATGACCAGGAATACAAATCATATCTCAATAATAACCCTGAATGTTAATGGCTTAACTCATTAATCAAAAGACATAGACTGGCAGATTTGATTCTTTTTTAAAGACCCCAAAATATGCTACCTTCAAGAACCTCATCTTCACAGACTGAAGCTGGAAGGATGGGAAAAAACATATCATGCACACACACTCCATAAAATAGCAGAGGTTCCCATCCTCATATCAGATAAAGTGAACTTCAAGCCAAAAGTAGTCAGAAAGAATAAAGACAGACATTTCATACTGCTTAAGGGAATCATATATCAACAAGACATAACAATTGTAAATATTTATTCCCCAAACAATAGAGCAACTATGTATGTCAAACAAACCTTTCTCAATTTCAGGAATCAAATAGACCACAACACAATAATACTGGGTGACTTCAACACACCTCTCTCACCACTGAATAGTTCTGCCAAACAAAAACTAAACAAAGACACCATAGAACTCAATAACACAATAAATAATTTAGACTTAACAAACATATATAGAATATTTCATCCACAATGAGTGAATACACTTTTTTCTCAGCAGCACAAGGATTCTTCTCTAAAATAGACCATATGTTATGCCACAAAGCAACTCTTAGCAAATACAAAAATCAGCAAATACTACCCTGTGTTCCATCAGATCATCATGGATTAAAATTAGAAATCAATGATAAAATAAAAAATAGAAACTACTCCAACACCTGAAGCCTAAATAATACACTATTGAATGATGCATGGATAGCAGAAGACATCAGGGAGGAGATTAACAAAAGTTCTAAGAGGTAAAGGAGAACACTGATACAACACATCAAAATCTCTGGGACACTATGAAAGCAGTACTAAGAGAAATGTTCAATGCATTGAGCTCATTCATTAAAAGAATAAAAATCAACAAATAAATGACCTAACATTACATCTCAAAGCCCTAGAAAAAGAAGAGATCAACACCAAAAGTATTAGAAGACAGGAAATAATAAAAATCAGACCCAAAATCAATGAAATTGAAACAAAAGAAACAATTGAAAAAATTGACAAAACAAACAGTTGGTTCTCTGAAAAAATAAACAAAGTTGATAAACCCTTAGCCACTAATGAAGAGAAGGAGAAAAAGAACTCGAATTACTAAAATTTGACATGAAAAAGGAAATGTCATGACAGACACCATTGAAATACAAAACATAATTAGATGTTTTTGAAAATCTATACTCCAACAAATAGAAAATCTCAAAGACAAGGACAAATTTCTAGAGACATATGAGCCACACAAACTAAATCAGGAGGACATACACAATTTAAACAGATCAATTTCAAGGAATGAAATAGAAGGCCCTCAAAAGCCTACCAACCAAGAAAAGCCTGGAACTGGACAGATTCTCAACTATTTCTATAAGACCATCAAAGAAAAACCAATACCAACACTCACAGTACTCCATAAAATAGTAAAGGGTACCCTTCCAAACTCATTTTATGAAGCTAGTATCATCCTGATACCAAAAGCAGACAAGAACAAATCAAAAAAGAAAACTTTAGACCAATATCCCTGATGAACATATATGCAAAAATTCTTAACAGAATTCTGGCAAACCGCATGCAAACACATATTTAAAAGACAGAGCACCATGATCAAGTGGGGTTCATCCAGAGGATGCAAGTTTGGTTCAACATACAGAAGCCAATAAATGTAATTCATCACATCAATATACTTAAAAACAAGAATCGTATGATCATTTCAATAGATACAGAAAGTGCATTTGATAAAATACAACGCTGCTTCATGCTTGAAACACTAGAAAATATAGGGATAGTAGGAACATACCTCCACATTGTAAAGGCTATCTATGCTAAGCCCATGGCCAACATCATTCTAAATGGAGAAAAACTGAAAGCATTCCTTGTAAAAACTGGAACAAGACAGGGATGGCCACTTTCACCACTTCTGTTCAACATCATCTTTGAAATTCTAACCAGAACAATTAGACACATGATTAAAGAAATATGAATAGGAGAAGAAGAACTAAAATTATCATATTTGCCAATGACATGATTCTATATTTACAGAAGCCAATAAATTCCACCAGAAAACTTCTAGAACTAATAAATGAATTCAGCAAAGTAGCAGGATATAAAACCAGCACTCATAAATCTAATGCATTTCTATTCATAAGTGATGAATCCTCTGAAAGAGAAATTAGGAAAACTACCCCATTCACAAGAGCCTCAAAAAATATAAAATACTTTGGAATCGATCTAACAAAAGAGGTGAAAACACTCTATAATGAAAACAACAGAACGCTTAAGAAAGAAATTAAACAAAACCTTAGAAGTTGGAAAGATCTCCCATGTTCTTGGACAGGTGGAATTAATATTGTCAAAATGGCCATACTACCAAAAGCATTTACAAATTCAATGCAATTCCTGTTAAAATCCCAATGATATTCCTCATAGAATAATGAAGAGAGAGCCTACATAGTAGGAGAAAATCTTTACCATACTCACTTCAGATAGAGTATTAATCTCCAGAATTTGTGAAGAACTCAAAAAACTTAACACCAAAAATACAAATAACCCAACAAATAAATGGGCTAAAGAACTGAGCAGATGCTTCACAGAAGAAGATATATGATCAGTCAACAAATATATGAAAAAACGTTCAACATCTCTAGCAATTAGAGAAATGCAAATCAAAACTACTCTAAGATTTCATATCACTCCAATTAGATTGGCAATTATCAAGAATAAAAGCAACAACAAATGTTGGCAAAGATATGGGGAAAAAAGTACACTCATATATTGCTGGTGGGATTGCAATTTGGTTCAGCCATTCTGGAAAGCAGTATGGAGATTCCTTAGAAAACCTGAAATAAACTTTCTATTTGACCCAGCTATCCCACTCCTTGGCCTATACCCAAAGGATTCAAAATCAGCATACTACAGTGACACAGCCAAACCAATGTTTATAGCAGCTCAACTCACAGTAGCTGGATTGTGGAACCAACCTAGATGCCCTTCAATAAATGAATGGATAAAGACACTGTGATGTACATACACAATGGAATATTACTCAGCCATAAAGTAGAATAAAATTATGGCATTTGCAGGTAAATGGATGGAGTTGGAGAATATCATGCTAAGCAAGATAAGCCAATCTCAAAAAACCAAAAGCTAAATGTTTTCTCTGATAAGTAGGTGCTGATACATAACAGGGGGGCGGGGTGGGTAAGGAAGATTGGGGGAACCTTGGATTGTGCAGAGAAGAATGAGGGGAGGGGAGAAGGGAAGGAGTGGGAAAGATGGTGGAACGAGACAGACATCATTACCCTATATATGTGTATGTTTACCCGAATGTTGTGAATCTACATCATACACAACCAGAGAAATGAAAAGTTGTACTCCATTTGTGAGCAATGAATGAAATGCATTCTGCTGTCATTTATAACTAAATAGAACAAATTTTAGAAAAGAATAAAAAAAATCTATCATTAACAAAATGAAAAACAATCTGAAGAACGTGTGGAAAAATTTTCTCCCACTTTGTAGGTTCTCTTTTCATATTATTGATTGTATCCTTTGCTGAGGAAAAGCTTTTTAGTTTGAATCCATCCCATTTATTGATTCTTGCTTTGATTTCTTGTGCTTTGAGAGTCTTGTTAAGGAAGTCTGGTCCTAAGTCAACATGATGAAGATTCAGGCCTACTTTTTTTTCTATTTGATGCAGGGTCTCTGGTCTAATTCCTAGGTCCTTGATCCATTTTGAGTGAGTTTTGTGCAGGGTGAGAGATCAATTCACAATAGCTAAATTTTAGAACCAACCTAGATGTCCTTCAACAGATCAATATATAAAGAAACTGTGGTATATATACACAATGGAATATTATTCAGCCATAAAAAAGAATAAAATTATGGCATTTGCAGGTAAATGGATGGAATTGGAGAATATCATGCTAAGTGAAATAAGCCATTGTCAAAAAACTAAAGGCCGAATGTTTTTCCTGATAAGTGGATGATGATACATAATGGGGATGGGGAGGTGGGGGTAGTAGAAAAATGGAGGAACTTTAGATTACTTAGAGAGAAATGGGGGAGCGGGAGTATGAAAGACGGTGAACGAGACAGACATCATTACCTTATGTACATGTATGCTTACCTAAATGGTGTGAATCTACATCGTGCACAATCATAGAAATGAAAAGCACCCCATTTGTGTACAATGAATCAAAATTCAGTCTGTAAAAACAAAAAGAAATTTTTTTTAAATTAAAAAAAAAATTAAAGAAAACTATCTACAACCTTGTCATGTCTACAACCCAGTTGTGCCAAGACAGTGGGGGAGGTCTTGGAGTCAAAGAAAAATGCCTGGAGAGAGCATAGGGGACATATGGCATATTGAGGAAAGCCTTGCCGGAGGTCAGTGACTGCAAGAGGCGTCAGTGGCGACTGTCCGGCAGCACCTCCTTCTCTCAAGGTGCTTTGCCAAGCAGGGTCTCCTCTCATGGCATTTTGTACAGTGGCAGGCGGCCACTGTGTCCACAGTGTCCTCAGTTCTGGGTCTGTCCCCACTCAGACAGGGGTGTGCTTGAAGCAGTGACATCATCAGCAGGAGCTTGCTATGTTTGCTTCTATGACCAGCACCCCAGTTAGCAAGTGTCCTGGCAAACATGCAAGAGCATGGCTTCTCTAGATGACATTCTCTTCCTCTAGTTCCCAGTGTGCATAAAAGAAAGCCAGGGTCCTTCACGACGGCATGTATCCAGACCTTCTGGCCCATGCTTGCTCGGTTTCCTTAAATTGTCTAGATATTTTGAGAGCAGAAAGGGGGATTTCAGGAACATGATGTTTTACTGCTCCCCTTTTCATTATTGATCCAAATGCCTATTCACTTATTAAAGGATAAATGAAATATAGTCTATCCATGAAACACATTTTATTTGTTGCTAAATATGAATTGACTACTGATTCTTACTGGCATGTGCTATAATATGGGTGACCTTAAAAACAGTCTACTAAGTGATAGAAGCAAGGCACAAAAAGGACTCATATTGTATGATCCCTTTGTATGAAAATTTTAGAATCAGCAACAGCAAAAAGACAGAAAAGACTTTAGTGGTTGACGGAAAGGGGGAAAGGGAATGAGGAAGTAAGTGCTTAATGGGAAGGGGTTTTCTCAGGGGTGAGGATCATTATGTAGAAGGTTCCACAATATTGTGAAAATACGAAAAAAACATTTTATTATACACTTTAACATTGCCAAGGTGTTGGATTTTATCTAAACTTTTTGAAATATGAATGTGGAGAATAAATTAAAAAACTGAGAACTTAAAAGACTTAGCCTGCTGTTCAAATGGACAACAAATTTGAATAGTTGCTTCAGAAAATGTCCAAATAGCAAGTACATATGTTAAAGGGTGCTCAACACCATCAGCATTAGGAAGTGCAACCTAACACCACAATGAGATGTTTTTACATATTTCATACCTGCTAAAATGGAATGGGGACAGAATATCAAACAAATACACAAACAACAACAATAACAAATCTTGAAACTCCTGAGTGCTACTGAGGGTGGGGAGCAACCAGAATCTCATATATTGCCAATGGGAACACAGAATTGTGCAACCCTTCTGGAAAATATTTTGGCCATTTCTTATAAAATTAAACATATATTTACCATATGACTCAGTAATCTACTTCTAGGTGTTTTCCCCTTACAGAAAATAAAATCTATGTCCAAAGAAATTCTCTTTATAACAAATGGATTATCTCTAATGTTATTTATGTTTGCCAAACATTGGGAGCAATCCAAATGTTTTTGAATAAGTGAGTGAAAAAAAAACTAAAGTACATCCAGACAAGAAAATACTACTCAGTATGAAAGGGGGGACTCTATTAATGCACATGACAACATGGATGATTTTCAAAAGCATCATGCTGAGTGAAAGAAAGTGAATGATTCCATTTACACACTTTTCTAGATAAAGCAAAACTATACATGAGTACTGTAGAGGACAAACCTACAGGGACAGCACAAGAAAGGTGAGGGGACAATGGAAATGGTATAAAACCTGACCAGAGCAACAGTTACATGAATCTGCCCATGTGCTAAATCTTATAAAATTGCATGCCTTAAAAACAGTGTACTGTATGGATATTTTTAGTTTTAAAAATGTATTAGAAAGAACAAATGCTGCATTTTTTCTTGGAATTCAGGGATTTGTGCAAAGAATTAATATTATGCATGAGATTGAGATGAATTGACATTAACCATCGATGGAGTTGCAATAGAGCTTTACAAGCATAGGGAGAGAAATTGGGGGGAAAGGAAAAGAAAAAAAAATAATCATGACTGGCTCTGTGGCAAGAAGGAGGTGGAGTGACCCAGCAGGGAAGTGACAACAGGATTTTTGGAGCCACTGTGAGGATTCTAAACTTGATCCCAAGAGCAATCAGAAGTGTACTGTAAACAGAGTGTATGACAGATACCATTGCCCTGTGTAAATGCATGAACGCACAGATGGTGTGACTCTACTTTGTGTACAACCAGTGAAACAATAGCTGTACTCCATTTGTGTTCAATAAAAAAAAAAAAAAAAAAAAGAAGTGTACTGTAGGGGTTTGGGAAAGGGAAGGACGTCCCTAGTGTCCACTTTTAGATTACTCCGGTGACAGCCTGGTGCTGGATTAGAGGGAAGTAAGGGGTATGCATTTCAAGGCTTGTGGTCCAGGTAAGAGATAATGTGGTGATGGTTTGCTATAGGACTGAACCACAGTAATAGAACATGTGTATCCCAGAAGGATTTTGGAGACAAAGTCTATAGAACTTGGTAATATTTTTGGAGTGGTGAATGGAGGTTAAGCGTCAAATCGTGGGGCATGAACAAGATTGGTGGCACTTATTATGACAGAGAAAACACTAGAGGAAACAGGTCTCACTCATCCATGCAGAGCCATTGCTATGCCAAAGCCAGACCCAGGTGTCAAAATGGAAAATCAAAGCAACAAGTTTCTTCCTAAATTAGGGGGAATAATTCACAGAGAAGTTTTCTTAAGTTTTCCTTAAATTTTGATATTCATACCATGACCAATACTAGAATCTAAGATTAGATAATCCTGAATTGAATAGCTTCAATTATTTGCTGCAGTCTCCATTTCCTAATGAGATCCACCCTGACCACTGTATTCAATACTGACAATTTTCCTACCTTCACTGCCTCCAAAGGCACTTTACCTATTCTATTTTCTTTTTTTCATAGCAATTTCATCTTTAATATAACTTCTTCATGCAATAATACTTTGCAAAGTAATGTAGTTTATTCCTTCTGTTTATTATTATTTTTAAACTATAAGTCCATTAAGGGTAAAGGTACCACTTATGGTTCTTTCTTGGTCCACCCATGTCCCCCAGGGTCCTTGCACAGTGACTGACATCCAGAAGGTACTAATTCAATATTTGTTGAACAAGTCAGGAATGGTTTTTTACTGTGTTAAGTTAATATTTCATAGCAATACCAAAAGGAGTCGGGGCATGACCTAATAAATAAATCTTTATCATTTGGAAAAATTTGGTAACTCTTCACCTACCTAAAAATGTAGCAGCTATCATTCTAAAGGCTTAACTCAAAATGTGTGAGGAAGAGAGTAAGAGAACGTGAGGAAGTTAATGTCCTCTCTGTGAACCTACCAGAAAGGAAAATTCACTAGTATTTTATTGGCCTGGTTGTCAGGGAGGAGGATGGAGTGATGGCTGGTTCTTAAATAACAGATTAATGACAAGTAATGACGTTATTAGACTGGCAAGTTGTATAACTTATGACTTTTCTCCAAAAGCATTTCCCCATCATTTTGATCATTTTTCTTGATTTGCTTTCCTCTTTTCTGTAGTATGACTTATTATTCTTGGGAAAAGATCAATATTGTTTCCTGAACTTTTATGTCTGTCATTCTATAATGTTCAAAGAATTCCTTCCCTCAATGCAAAATGAGGTCCCTTTATCTCATCATTTTAATCACAGCTATCAGTCTTTATTTCTGTAATTTCTCAGTAGTTTTAATTTTAGAGATGCCATAATTCTTACAAAAGGGAAGTAACTCTAGGAGGTCAGGTCATTAGGGTGGAACATATTATTATATAGAATTTAACCATTAAAGGGCATGAAGGGCTCTACTTGTAAATGCCAGGAAGACAAAGCTAATAGCTAGAAACCATCTCCAAGGGATCCATATTTATACTTTAAATTGTACCATTGGGAATTCAGTCTGTCATGTAGCTAATAATATTAGTTAACTGAATTTGCCCTTTTATTTTTTTTCTTACTTCATTACTTGATACCATGAATAATAATTCTCTGTGGCCAGGCTGGGCTCATGAGCTCTACCTCGTATCCTAATATATGACATGGTGTTACTACTTCATGTGAAATGTGTTCTTTTCTCAGAAATCTGTCAAAATCCTACACCTTGAGCTACACCAGCAGCATGTCTAGTAGCAGGCTATATTTTCTTAATGTCACATAACCTGTGATAAAATAAAAATGAAATATTAGCCATGACCAAGTGAATAAAAACTTTTTAAATTTAAAGGCATTTACATAAAAACAATTTTGCCAAATTATATACACTGACCTTAAAAATATTAGTCAATACACTAGAAAGCATCAAATCAGCTCAAAAAATTATAGTTCATCATTTCTCCAAGTACTAAGTAAACACTTCAAAAGCCCCCAAAATATGTTCCAGTAGAATGTATATGAAATTTGACAAAACATAAATGTATGTCATTACAATAAATAGATACAATTAAACTAAAATATACTGTTGACAAATAAAGCTATCTAACTTTAGGCAGTGGAATTACTATTACTCTTTTCAATTATTCCACAAATGTTTAGGAGACAGAAACTGCATTGATGGCTGTCACAGGCACCGTGAGAGATGCAAAGATGAAAGAGATTCTGCCCTCCAGAGAAGGGCATCTATAGAATATGAAGGCACAGCATATCAACTGTTAAACATGAACTCAGGTAAGTTCTTGTGGATATCTCTTACTGTAGGAATTTAGTGTATCGCCTTAAAGTGTTATTCTTTGGTTGTCTGCGTCTAATACTAATTTTATATTCTGTAACCCAAATCATGATCTGAGATTTTTAAGTTAAAATGACTCAAAAACAAAAAAAAGAAAAGAAACATTGTATCCACACCAGCAACCTCAGAAAAAAACCTATAAAGTAAATGAGAAATAAATTATTGCATACTAATTCATTATTGTTATCATTTTTATTTTTGATTTAGTCTTTCCTACTGAAATGCTGAAATACTTTCCTACTGAAGCGAAGCAATCTGTATTTCCCTGGTGATGAGTGATGTTGAACATGTTTTCATGTAAGTATTGGTCAGTTGTATATCTTCTTTTGAGAAATGTCTATTTAGGTCCACTGCTCATATTTTAATCAGGTTACTATTATTATTAGCTATTGAGATTTTGGATTACTTAAATATTCTGAACATTAATCTCTTGTAAGATGTATAATCTGCAAATACTACCATTTGGGGGTGTGGCTCTTCATGTAGAATGCAGTCCCTTCAAAATGTGTCTCAACTATAGAAATATAGTTGCAAATATAGTACATAATTTTAAATAAATACAGTAAATCACTTTGGTTAAGATATTAAGATGATGGATATTTTCTGAAAGGCAATATTATTTAATTTAGTGACATTATTTTTACAATGGAAAAAGGAAAACATTCTGATACATTGGAATCAGTAAATAAATGATTCATTGTATCAAAGCATTTACTGATTCATTGTATCAAAGCATTTTATTTCATCCATATAAGAAAAAAATATGAAAGAATAATTAATTTTTGCAGGAGCTTGCCTCTTCACTCAACTACACATCTGCATGTATGGTGTAGATAGCCCAATGACTTCTAGATTGTGGAAAAGACAGAAGCCAGTAGCAGCCAGATAATACAGGGTTATCACAAAATAGACTCAGAATTCCCAAAACAAGAGGATGGATAGCTATCCTGGAAAATGTTTAAGACAGATAGTCACGAAGCCAATCATTATTGTATTACTGCTAATTTTGACCAAAATTAAACACCTCCTTTCTCTTTATCTATGGCTTTCCTTCCACTTTCATGAAATAAAGGAAAAAATACACTTGGATTCTTTCTGAATAGTTTAATAGGTGAGTGTTGATTGTTGTATTTTAAACTAGAAACATGCTAATACACAAAATTATTCAAAGTCCATATCATATCCCTTTTCATTGATCATACTCCTGACAGCCTTATGTAGTTATAAGTATCTTTGAGTGAAATTCCAACGTCTCCATCAGCAAGGAATAGTGGTCCATGTCACTCTCTCCTTAAGTTTTATTTTCTTATTTGGAAAATATTATTTATCATGTCAATCTTTCATTCATTATTAGTTTTGTTTTCTCAGCAAGAGCACAGATAGGAGGTAATTTTATTGAAGTATATAAATAGCAGTACATGCAATTTGTGGACAAGCCCCTGTAATTATCTCACAGTTGGTTGTACTAATTTTTAATGTTTTTATTAGTGCATTATAGTTATACACAATAGTAGGGTTCATTTTGGCATAATCATACACACATGGAGTGTAATTTGTTCTACTCTAGTCCCAGTACTTCCCCTTTCTCTTCCCTCCTCCTTCCCCTATTCCTCTTCTTCTACTGCACTGATATTCTTTTTATTTATTTATAGTTTTCTTTCAATTAATGCTTTATAAATATACATGTAGGTGAAATTCACTGTAGTCTATTCATATATGTACATAGCATAATTTGGTCAATCTCCCTCCACCTTTCCTCTCTTTTCTGGTTCCTCCTCCCTTTCCCTCTGTCCCCTTCTTCTCTTCCAGTGATCTTCTATTTTCATGGGATCCTCCTGCCCCACCACCTTTTTTTTTCTCCTTATTTTCATCTAGCTTTTGCATATTTGCCAAGCTTATACATCTCTTCCCATCCAGGTTAGAGCTTACTTCTAGACTTGACACAAGGAGGAAATGTTGTATAACACACCTGAACCTAAAATCCCAAGTGTGGTAAAAGCGTGGATTGATTTTTCACAGCACAGATTATACAGAAATTTATTCTGAGTAAATTTAAAGACCAGCATAATGCCTCCAATTCTCTAAATTCAATCATAAGAATAAAAATATTCTTATCAGGGCAATTTGATATCTATATAACACACTCATGATTAATCATTTACTAATGTGTTCATGAACCACTGCTTATTGGGGCAGACTATGGGGAAAACACTACTAGGCACTAAGAATATATTACTGGACCAGAAGAAATTGGTTTTTATCTTCATCGAGGTGCATACAGACATTAAGCAACCAATTTCACAACTATTCCTTTTAATACATGTTGTTAAGAACAACTACAGGGTGTTGGTAACATGCAACAGAAGGATTGGGAGGCAATCCTTAACTCTGTGACACTTTTACAATGGAAAAAAGAAGGGAATGTGCTAGTGCATTGGCATTCATTTACTGAAGCATCCCACCAAAGAATTCTGATTCCCACATAACAAAGAAAAACAAGCAGCAATTACTGGAGCAATCTCTCCTGCATTCAACTGTATGTTAGTATGGGTGATAGAGTTGGCCATCTCTCCTCTGAAAGACTTCTCAGAAGGAAAGAAAAAAAGAAGCAAATACGTAAAAATATGGAGGACAAACAAACAATTAGCAACATCAAATGGAGAATAAAGATATCAAGAAAAAAAGGATGAAAGGAAATTTCAAACAAGGGAGCAGCCTGTGAAAAGACTGAGGCAGAAACAGCAAAGTGAACGATGGCCAGAGCACACAGAGGGTGAAGACAGAGTGAGGTGGACTGAGGCTGGTGCAGGAGCAGAGGGAGACCAAGGTGCACCCTGTGGGTCATGGAATTGGGCTCTTGTTCTAAGAGCAATGTGAAGACATTTTAAGTTTTGGGCGGGGGGCAAAGAAATGACATAAGCATAATGTGCTTTTAAAAGAATCACCTTGGCACTGAGTGAAGAGTAGGTTTAAAGGAGTCCCAGGGGGAGGTTAGGAGTTGGTCTTTTATAGCTAGGGAAATGGACTTGGAGGAAAGCAGTGGTTCTCAGGGGAGGACGGTTGTGTGCTCCAGAGAACATCTGATAGTGTCTGGAGGCATGGTTGCCACACATGAGATAATGGGATTACTGAAATACCATGGGAGACTATTAAACACTCCTCAATGCTCAGGACAGCCTCCCCACAGCAAAGAAGCCCCCAGTCCCCAAAAGACAATCGTAACCAGGTAGAGAACTTTGGACTAGTGTTATAACAATAAAAATAAAAGAGGCAGACACATAGAAAATATAAAATGATCTACCTACAATGACTGAGGACAGGATAAAGGTGGATAAGGAATTCAAAAGTCAAGAATCAACCTCAGGTTTCTGGCCTGTGTGAGGGAATAGAATGTGAGCCATTCACTGAAGACCTTCATGTTTGGAGACTGAAGATGAAAAGTTTGTTTTTGATTAATTGGGTGTGAGATGCCTTTAAGACATCAAGTTAATCAGTTCATCATATGGACTGACATGAATTTCAAAGCAGTCTGCAGAGAATGCCATTGACAAGTCTCATAAGATGAGAAGTCTGCCATTTAGCAAAGGAGATCATTGGAAGTAAGATGAGAAGACTGGAGTGAAGGGAGCTGCAATCAAGAGGTAAGAAAACAGAGGCACTACATACAATTGCTCCCAGAACATGACTGTGAGGTGGGGCAATGATGCTGCTGAAGGAGTTCTGGGGCCAGGGGGGTGTAAACTGGGAAAATCTTGGGAATGTTTAAAAGGCAGATGTGAGAGATCCAAAAGAAAGTATATTGATAGCAAGTGTGAAAGGGATAACAAAATAACAAGATTAATCATCTCTAAAATCCAAATTCTTCTTGACATCTGCATTTGGACGTCTCAAAAACGTTTACGACCCATACATTGAACACTGAGCTCATGCTCTCTTCCCTGTGGTGATTTCCTTCAGCAGAGCGTTGATATCCAAACATTTAGGTAGCCCAGGACAGAAGGACCCAGGCCCAGGACCCCTCCCAGGCAGAACCTCAGCCTCAACCTTACCTAACCCAGTCACTTCACATCTCTCCATAACCCACAGCACCCCAGCCAAAGCAGTCACTCTCACCTGGACCTCACAGTAGCCTCCTAATGTTGCTGTTGATGTTGTTGTTGTTTCACCATTTGTGCACTACTGCTCTTCCAGTCAGCTGCCACAAAAACTGGTGACAACATCCCACTGCTTAAAATCTTTCAGTGAGTTTTCTTTGCTTGGGGGAAAAAAAACCCAAAACTTTAATATTGCCTACAATATTTCTCTTTCAAGTCTCAATCAACAATAAATTGTTCTGCTCTCTTGCTGCTGTGTCCTCACTGGTCTTCTTTCAGTCATATGTCTATGTGGTCTTGGTCCATGTTCTTCCCTCTCCTGAGACCTTTATTTGTTATTTGTTCCCCACTCTACCCAGCTTTAAATTATAGCTCAAAATCCATCTCCTCAATGCAGCCTTAATAAATCTGCAAGTCAGTCTCCTATTACAAGTAGCCACGGAACCATATTTTACGTGTGTGTGTGTGTGTGTGTGTGTGTGTGATTGTATGTATATCTATAACTCAAACTTTGTGAAGCATAGACTGATGTATAGCTAGTGTCCAGTATGGTGCCTGATATTCAGTGTTTTAGTCATCTCTTTCATTGCTGTAACCAAAAGACTTGACAAAAATAATTTTATAGGAGGAAAAGTTTTTTTGATGCTTGTGATTTCAGAGGTCTCCATTGCTTTAGGACTGTTACGATTGAGATGTGATGTCTCCCCCAAAACCTCACATGTGAGACAATGCAAGAAGGTTTGGAGAAGAAATGATTGGGTTATAGCATTAACCTGAACAGTGAATTAATCCCTGGTGGAATTAACTGAGTGGTAACTAGAGAAAGATGGGGTGTGGCTGGAAGAAGTAGTTCGTTAAGGGGGATGACTGTGGGGTATATATTTGTATTTGGCAATTGGAGTCTCTCTCTGCTTCTTGATCAACATGTGAATTGTTTCCCTCTGCCACACTCTTCCACCATGATATTCTGCCTCACCTTGAGCCTCCAGGAAGGGAGCCTGCTGTCTGTGGACTGAGACCTCTGAAACTGTGAGCACCCAAATAAACTTTTCCTCCTCTACAATTGTTCACTGTTTCACAACAGTGAAAAAACTGACTAAAACAGGGCCCACAGTAATGCAGAACATCATGGCAGAAGAATGTGGGAGAGGAGAGCATCTCAGAACATAGTTACCAGGAAGCAAAGAGAGCATTTCTTCCACCTAACAGGGACAAAATATATACCCCAAAGACATGCCCCCAATTACCCACCTCCTCCAATCACACCCTACGTACCTACAGTCACCACCCAGTTAATCCAGTCAACTAGATTAATTCTCTGATTAGATTAAGGTTCTCATAACCCAATCATTTCACCTCTAAGCTTTCTTGCATTGTCTAACACATGAGCTTTGGTGGAATACCTCATACCTAAACCATAATGTTCAATAATCATCTCTTAATGTAGCTTTATGACAACCGTATGCAATGAATTTGTTTGTTCTGGGCTGTTGTTGCTTTTATTGTTTGTTTCCCATTAATGATAAATCTAAGCCTCAAGGATTTAAGTAATTCACACAAGGATGACTGCCTTCCCTGGTGGGCCAATATTTGGATCCATCTCTCCTCAACTCCTGAATTAATGACACAATTCCTCCTAAAATTCAGCAAATTTCCAATTAGATGCGTGCATCAAAACACTTCATAGGTTAATTCAAAGTTGAGTGTGTCTTTCTTATGACTTTCACCTGGATTTTGCTGTATCATCACCAATTTCAATTCATAGGAAGTTTCAAAAGATGAAACAGGAGATAAAGTAGGTAATTTACATTATAAACATTTTTAAAAATCTTACCCCTGAGAATCGTGTTTCTTCTCTTGGTGCTTTCCAGTACCACTTAGAGTGAAATGTTTTTCTATAACTTGATAAGCAGTTCATTTAAAATCCTAATTATCATGACTACAGAATCTATGTGTCCAAGATTCAGAATTAGTTGTTTTAAAAATTAATGGGTCACCTTTGTATTATTTCCTCACCTGTTAAATTTTGTGTTTCAGAAGTCATACTCCATGTATGCATGATATGTCAAAATACATTCTACTGTCATGTGTAACTAAAAAGAACAAATAAAAAATTAAAGAAAATTAAAGTGTCTAAGTTAGAGAGAAATCCAGCATGTTAATCAGCTCTTCATTGCTATGACCAAAATACCTAACAAGAGGAGGAAAAATTTATTTTAGCTCAAGGTTTCAATGAATTATTTCATAGTCAGCCAAGTTCATTGCTCTGGGCCTGTTATGGTTTAGATATGAGGTGTCCCCAGAAGCTCCTGTGTTAATGTAGGAATATTCAGAGGTGAAATGATTGGATTGTGAGAGCTGTAACCTAATCAGTCCATCCTAGTTTGAATGGACTGAGTGGTAACTGTAGGCAGGTAGGGCATAACTGGAAGAGGTGGTCACTGGGAACACACCCTTGAAGGGTTCATCTGCCCTACAGCACCTTTCCCTTTCTCTCTCTGCTACCCGGTCACCATGAATGGAGCAGTGCTTCTCCACCATGCCCTTCCATCATGATGTTCTACCTCACCTTGGGCTCAGAGCTGCGGGGTTGGCTGACCATGGAATGAATCTCTGAAAACATGAGCCAAAATAAATTTTCTCTCCTCTAAGTTTCTCTTGTTAGGTATTTTGGTCACAGCAATACAAAACTAGCACATCATCTTAAGTAAAACTGTTATCATTTACCATGCCACATTCAGTTTGCTAAATTCCATGCTCAGCAAAGATAAATCTGTCCTAGTGAGAAACTTCTGAGAAAGCAATTTAGAATACGTCTTTTGATGTGATATATAATCTATGTTATCTTGCCAATTTAGCAATACAATGCACACAGAGTACACTGAAATTTCAAATATTCTAGAACCATAAGATGTGTATTATTCATTATTTATAAGCTAGGATTTTTCAAAGTGCTATAAAGTACACTGAACATAAAAGCTATAATAAAAACCCTCCCTCTTAGCATTAGCTGCACCAAAATGTCAGGTCATGTCTCATTGTATATTCCCCAGTGACTTCTGCCTTGTCAGGGTTCTCACTTCTCTTACTGATATTTCTCATTTCATCAATTTCTACCTTATATTACATACGAATTCGTTTACTGAAATTCCCAATCTTGATTTGAATTAAAATCAAGGGGAATGGGAACTCAATTACTGAGTAACTATTCAATTGCAATCAATGTATAGAAATTTTAAATCTATCATCTTACTTAATTTTCACAAAAACCCCTGAGATCAATGTCTCCAGATTACAGAAGTAGAGTTGGGAATGGCCCCTTCTCAGCAGGAAACCAAGTTTACAAATTTCTAGTGAACAGAGGTTTGAATTTTTTTCCAGGAAGATCACACGCATTGGAGAAGTTTTCAAATCCTGTTGATATCACTGGTGTGTCTTCTGCCAGATCACAGAAGAGTAGGTACAGTCCCTAAACAGTACTGTCTGATCCAAAGGTCAGTTTGACCTTCTTAATTAGTTTTATGTTCTTTCTTACAAAGACTGATCCTTAGGGATTTAAGAAAGATAAATATTAATAACTTGAGGGGGCTTTTTAGAAAAATGGCACCATGATACAAATTTGGGGTGTTGTAAGACATTTCTATAGCTAAGCGTCATAGTGAAATCATCAGCAAATATCTGTTTGCAAGGAAAAGTGGCCAGTGGGGCTCTGTGACTGCTAAGGATTTTTCAGGAACATGATTTAAAACACAGGCATTAGCACTGGTCTGTCTATTGTTAACCTTTACATAATAAAATCAACCCATGCAGGACTGTCCATGATTTTAATGATGAACAAGCTGTTAGCCCAGTTTATTTCAGAAAATCAGTAATTTTTACTTGGTAATGCAAATTCTCTGATTAGGTTTGTTTGTGTGTTCCTCTGCTTGATTTAAATCTATGATTCATTTTATGATGCCAAAGTAAGTATGTGCTTTAGCTTAGGTTTATAGTAAATTAAGAGGCCAAGTTCACAGAGCGCCATGGTGTCTGGAATCAGGACATAATTTTCCTTTGCCATTCTTGAAACAGAGGAAATAGTTTTGCTTTAAAATGCAAGTACAGTGTTGTTTTGTTTTGTTTTTTCAAAGAGGTCAAACTGAAACTGATGCTTAACCTGAAGTGGCTTCTTGAATTTCTATGTATTTTCTTTCTTTAGAAAGATTCTGTTTCCTGATTTAATAATGCATATGATCGCAATAAAGGGAATATTTTAATATTATTTGGAATCTAATGGGAGGAGGGAAAGAAGGAAATAAAAAGGGATGGAAAATAGAAACTAGGTAGGTAGGAAGGAGAGAGGGAGAGAAGAGAAAGGGAACAAAAGAAGGCAGACTATATTATTCAGATTTATTGTTGTAATACTAGATGGATGGGAAGTCAGTGATTTTAGGGCACAGGAATATGAGCTCTGTAGGCCATTACTTTAAGTCTGACACCAATGTGGCAATATTAATCATCATCACTACATTTATTGAGTTCTGACCAGGAGCTGGGCAGCTGGACCCTGCGGTAGGCATTCTTCATCATTTTGTCATCAGGTCCTCAACACACTGCAGATGGCTATGACAACGATATGCATCTTACAGATGAGGAGCCTGCAGCTTAAAGAGCCTGGAACTTGAGGAAGCTGGCAGGAGCAGAATGCAAGGTGAACAGCCCACCCAGGTCCAGTTCCAGAGCTCAAGGGCCATTACATGCTTGTCCACTCATTTTACTCGTTTCATTACTTGTTTTGTTATTCTATTTTAGACAGACGCACAACATGTTTAAAAGTGCTTCTTTTGTTTTAAATTCTACACTGCAGAGACAAACTTATGAGGGACCCTCTTATTCATTTAGGTTTAATTAACACACACACACACATACACACACACTCACATGCACTTCTCTTTTTGCACATCCTTACACATCAGATCAACTCCTGTGAAAGAAGAGTCCTGCTGTAATGAGAGGATTCTGGATTTCATTTGTGTGTGACTTGTCTAACATGCCCATGTCTCTCAGATCACTATGACATGTTAGGAACTAAAAGTAAAGGAATAGACAATAAGAGGAAAAGTGAATCTGTTATCACCTAAGATATATTCTTGTATACTTAAAAAGCTGCACTATTTAAAGAAAACCATATTTGGTAAAGCATTATTTTGATGGATTGTCCTCAAAATGTTACTAATAAAGTGAAATGTGAAGTCCAGAGAGACCATTCTTGCCAAAAATTCCAGTTTGCCATTTTATAAGACCAGCACTTGATTTCAAATTAGTTTGTTAACTGGAAGAGAATAAATGCATTACCTAAAGACCAAATCACAATCTCTCACAATTCTTTCTAGGACCTTTTGGCATATAATTTCTGAGGGAGTACAAATTAACTTATTTTCTCTACCATGTCATCACTTTACACTCAGGAAAATGTGGCCATTTTTTATTTTAAGTGATATGTACTAGACCTCAGTCCTTGTACAGACTGCACTAAAGTTAGCATATATTTAAGCTCATACAAATGGGGAAAACGCTATTTTAACTGTTTAACATAAGAAGGAACAGTTATGCCCAAATCCTGGCAAAGGATGTAAAGACGAGACGTGCTGCCAGTGCAGTGGTAGCGAGGAGACAGACCCACACAGAGGCTGAGGCTGGGCTGGGCTTAACCACAGGGACAGGGATAGGATGAGCAAGTGGCGCCCTTTCTCCACCCACTTTCCTCTGAATTTTTTTTTTTTTTTTAACAAGTTCCTGTGCTCAAGCTCCCTGTGTACCTTCCTGCCCTCTCTTTGTCTGGGAGGACACAAAGGTTGTTAAAACACCTTTGAGAATTGATATACATCTCGAACCTTCTAACAATTTATATCCAATCTTGGGGAGGCCTTTAACTGATGGGTCTCTAACCATTAAAATTTTCTTCACTCTGATGAGGAGGGATCTAAAGTGTGACCTTCAACCTTGCATTTCAGAAATGAGCCCAAATTTCCTCAGTGGGAATTTGCTTGATATCAGGCCTTTACTTAGCCAAATTCCATTTCCAGTCCCATTTCTCTATACTCCTGTTTTTCTTGGGTGTACTTAATGATAAATTATTTCCACATAAGTCATCACCTTGGGATCTGCTTCTGAAGGTGTCAACCTAAGACAAATGATGTTGAGTGCTCACAAGGTAAAAGTTGGAACTGGTTACTCTACCTCAAGCCAGGAGCCTGAAAAGAAACACTACCCACAAGAAGACCCATCAGCCTAGGAAGACTGTAAGGAAGTTCTTCAAATGGAAAAAAGGAAAAGAATATTCAACCACTAGGAGGAGGGACTCATGTCTCTAAAACACACACACGGAATCCGAATTTGTATTACTTATGAGAATAGGAATCCCCAAGCTATGAAATTAACCTAAAATCAGTTTTGGACAGGTGGGATGCAGATGGAAATGTTAAACTACTGTACACTAACATTTTTGCATGAACAAGAGAAGCATCTCCCACAGGGATGAGCTAGAGAGGGGACATGTTGGATTATGAGAGAATCCCGGGGTCTAAAAAACTTACACACCGTACAAAGAAATAGTTTCACCTTGATAAAGTCTCAGTTCAGCAACTGGAGGATTCCATGATCTGAAAAAAATTAGTATGTTTAAAATGATCGAAGAAAATAATGAGGAAAGACAGTCGAATTAATTGTATATAACTTTTCTGTGTTCATATGTGAAAACACAAACAGTGAAACTCCACTGTTTCTAATGGGATTCTAATTAGAATAAGTTATACTCTGTGTATGTATAACATGTAAAAATGCACTCTGCTGTCATGTGTATCTAAAAAGAATAAATTAAAAATGAAAAGAATAATAAGGAAAGAGAAACTTAACAAAAATAAAAATACCCTATAAAAGCTAGCAGACAGATATAACAAAGAATGTAACAGAACATCTGTAAAGATTCCAATGGCAGATTTAACACATACCTATCGTTTTACTCATTCCTGCCACCCTGGCAAAATGACAAGAAAAAAAAATTGATCCAGGAAGAAGAAGAGAGCATCAGGGAAGGCAGCACCGACAGAACTTTGAAAGCTGAAAAGCAGCTAACGGTAGACATGGGAAAGGTTAATGCAAATCAGTCAGGAGAACTAGTAAGCAAGTCCATTCCCTCAAAATCCTCAACGTATTTTGCAACTGGCAAACACCCAATAATGCTAGGACTGTGAGTGAAGGAAAAGTACTCAAGCAAGAAGATTAGGAAAAGCTTTCTACCACACCTTCACATTCCCAGTCCATACTCTTGAATGCAATTACCTCTGCCCTGGAAGTTTGAAGGTTTTTTCCTAGGAAGTTTAAAACAATGATTATAAGGACTGGTGATTGCCAAATTGGAGGATATGAAAGAGAAGTGTACCAAGAAGAGGAAGCTTAAGTGACCATGTGAATACTGAATGCTGAATGGCTGCCAGAGCAAAGCAGACTATGACCATCCCGAATAAAGTTGGAACATTCTGAGTATGTAACCCTCCCATGAGGAAAAGCCTGCAGATGCTGAGCAGCCTACAGAGACATTCAGATTCAATGAGCCTCCTGTATGCACTCAGATCTCTCAGTTGGCTCTTGAGTATCCAGCTCTTAATCAATCACAAATAGTCAATCAACAGAGATTAAAAGGGCCACACGAAAACATTCCTTCAAAAGAAACCAACACTGTGAAGGGAGAATAAAACCTAAAAAATGAATGAATAAAATAATGATGATATTATTTATTTAGCCAGAGAAAGAATAATATTTTTAACCCACAAAAAAAGAAGCTATAAAATAAAAAATAAAATTCAGAGAGAAAGGGGAAGATATGGAGGCAGAGAAGGAAAGGAGAAATTTTTGGAAATCTTTTCTTTGGTTATAACAAAAATGAAACACTCAGCCAAAGAGTTGGAAGATAAAGTGAAAGAAATCTTCCAAAGGGTAAAGCAAAAGGAGATAAAAAGATACAAAATTTTGAAGTCCACCCCAGAATGTTCTATGATCAAAGAATAGGAAATAGAGAAAGTATAAACATTGAAATAATTGCATCTTTAATAGAATATTATAAAGAATATTCCCACAAAATGAGGAAAAAATTTCCCTGATAGAATTGAGCTTCATGGATGTTCAGCACAATGGGAAAAATTAGATTCTCACCCAAAATCATCATTGCAACAACTCAGAGCGTAAGAAACAAAAATAAGATTCTATTAAGCACATAATAGAAAAAAATGAGTAATGTGTGATATGAATTGTGACCATATAATCTACCATCCTAACTTTAAAATTAGGTAGTTTTAAAAAATTTTATTGACTAACAAATTAGTTCATTTCATTGGTAGATCTATAAAACAGTTATAGCCAAAACCAGTTTCGAAGTAAAATTGTTCCTAAGAAAAATAACATGCCACACGTATGTTAAATTAAAATACAAAAAACTTCTTTATGTCAATTTTTCTGAAATTAAATAATAATAAGCAGAACAATTGCTTTGACACATATTGAATTACATTAATCATTTTAGTTGTTTCTGTGTACATTTTTAGCTATTTCTATTAATAATAAGGTCATTTTTACTTTCCTGAAGATTTCCTTTTTATCATGGTCATATGGTTTTAATTATTTCTCTGGAATTTTGTTCAATATTCCACATATAATAGTTAATAAATCAGAGAAGTTTGACACTCTTATTTGGCTTTCTCTATAGGCCATATTCGACATTGACACATTATGTTCTGTACAGATTCTAAAGTGCATAGTAACTTCAGATCGATTTTAATTTGTCCTTATTGAATTGCATGATTACCTCAGTCCAAATATTTTCATTCAAATTACCTTATTTAACAAATGTTCTTATAAGATAAAATTCATCAAGTTGTCTCTATGATTATTGGAATTTAAATAGGAAAAATTAAAATCCTTCTCAATTCATTCAATTCTCAACATGATTAATTTATCCAATTAAAATTAGCAGTTCTATCAAAACATTTTCCTCATGAATCAAGATTTTAAAAATCAAAATTATAGATTTTAAAAATTAAAAGAACATTGGCAATCTCATCTTTCATTTTGTTCAATACCTCACTTGGCTGTGGTAAATTAAATAACACTGCCTTCCTATCTGCAGGCTTTATTCTAGTAATTGCAATTGACTGAAAATTTTTAAAGTCAAGTTTTCATTCTCCATTCATTATATTCTTTGATGAAAAAATTCTGACGGACTTTGTATAAATGCAAGCACAAGTTAAGTAATAGATTTCCAAAAGAGTCCACACTACTGTGGGACACACAGGATAACTGACACATTCATGTCTCAAATGCTCAAACACTTTTGAAACTTGGGAACTGGCAAAGAGCAGCATGAAAAGAGACAAGCACTCCCCTACTAGTGAGTTTCTGAAGAGCAATGTTTTCCATCCTACTATCCCATGGAAAAGGTTACAATCCAATTTGAGAGTAGAATGAAAATATGCAATCTCAATAACATCTCCCACAAAAAGACAATGAAATAAGACAGACATATCAATAAAAAGGAGGCTATGGGGTGGTAGGCTAAAAAGTGTCATTTGTCACAAATGGATACTCACTTTATAAACTCTGAACTCTGTATCATTTTATGTAGAAAAGCATCTTCGCAGATTGATTAAGGATCTTGAGATGCTTTATCCTGGATTACTTGGGAAGACCCTAAATGCAATCATATGTGTTCTTTTTTTTTATTTTTACATACTGCATTTTGATTCATTGTACACAAATGGAGTACAACTTTTCATTTCTATGGTTGTGCATGATATACATTCATACCATTCATGTCATCATATATGTATGTACATAGGATAATGATGTCTGTCTCATTCCACCATTTTTCATACCCTCACCCTCTCCCCCTCTCATTTTCCTCTTCGTAATCTAAAGTTCTTCCCTTATTCTCTCACCCCCACCCCCCAATCCAATTCTATATCATCATCCACTTATCAGGGAAAACATTCGGCCTTTGCTTTTTGGGGGGATTGGCTTATTTCACTTAGTATGATAGTCTCCAATTCCACCCATTTATCAGCAAATGCCATAATGTTATTCTTCTTTATGACTTCTTTATCCATTTATCTGTTGAAGGGCATCTAGGTTGGTTCCACAGTCTAGCTATTGTGAATTGAGCAGCTATAAACGTTGATGTGGCTGTGTTACTGTAGTATGCTGATTTTAAGTCCTTTGGGTATAAACCATGGACTGGGATAACTGACTCAAAAGGTGGGTCCATTTCAAGTTTTCTGAGGAATCTCCACACTGCTTTCCAGAATGGCTGTACCAATTTGCAACTCCACCAGCAATGTAAAAGTGTGCCTTTTTCCCCACAGCCATGCCAACCTCTGTTATTGTTTGTGTTCTTGATAATAGTCATTCTAATTGAAGTAAGATGAAATCTTAGAGTTGTTTTAATTTGTATTTCTCTAATTACTAGAGATATCGAACACTTTTTCATATATTTATTGATCACTTGTACATCTTCTTCTGTAAAGTGTCTGTCCAGATCTTTGGCCCATTTATTGATTGGGTTCTTTGTGTTCTTATAAGAGGAAGACAGACAGATACTTTATGCACAGAGAGAAAGCAGAGAGATGAAAGATGTTGGCCTTGAAGATGGGAGGGATGTCACCACAAGCCACAGAATGCTGGCAACCACCAGAAGTCACAAAAGGTGAGGAACACACACACATTCTCTCCGAGAGCCTTCACAGAGTGTGAGTGGCCCTACCAACATCTTAATTTCAGCTTGATGCAAATGATTTTGTACTCTGGCCTCCAGTGTGTCCCCTTAGAAGGTACATGACACTCCAAAAGCACTATTTGACGTTATGTTTTTAATTTATACATAGAAATCCAGGAACCCTGTGTGAGCTGGATATTAAGAATATAGGATAGTAGTGAAAGAAAAATAAAATTGGATCAGGTCAAATTTATTAATATGGGTCCTGTTATGGTGTGGATATGAGGTGTTCCCAAAAGCTCACATGCGAGACAATGCAGGAAGGTTCAGAGGAGAAATGATTGGGTTGTAAGAGTCTTAACCCAATCAATGAATTAATCCCTGATGGGATTAATTGAAGGAGTAGTGTGTGGTTGCATGTGGGGCTGGAAGAGATTGGAATTGGGGCGTGGCTTTGGGGTATACATTTTGTATCTGGAGAGTGAAGTCTCTCTCCCTCTGCTTCCTGCTTCCCTCTGCCATGCTTTTCTGCCATGATGTTCTGCCTCACCTGGAGCCCCAAGGAATGGAGCTGGCTTTTTATGGACTAAGACCTCTGAAACCATGAGCCCTCAAATAAACCTTTCCTCCTCTACAGTTGTGCTGGTTTAGTCATTTAGTCACAGCAGCGAAAAAGCTGACTAAAGCAGGTCCACTTTACTATCATGCACTGAGATCAGTTGTTTGTGATTTTCCCAGACTGGCACTGCACACTAGTTCTACAGTTCTCAGATTCCTGGGGTGACCCTGCTTCCCTGGCTCCAGCAGGCATTCCCCTGATAGGGATTTTCTATAGCAGCTCCACCTCTGCAGCAAATATCTACCTGGGACCCAGAGCTGTCTGAGACATCCTTCCAAATCTAGGTAGAGGTAGCCATGCATCCATGACCCATGTACCCTGGGGAGGGGGAGGGCAACCTCAAAGGTCTCCAAAATGCTTTCAGAGCCACTACCCTGTAGCCTCAGTGAATAGCACCTGCTTTCTTCTAGCCACACTAATTTCCTTATTAAGTGGTTTCTTGGCCTCACCTTGATTTTCTCTTTTAATCACGTTTCCTTATTCTCTACCTGGCCAGGCTGAGAATTACCTAATGTTCATGTCTGCTTCCCTTTTGCTTATAAATTCCATCTTTAAATCATTTCTCTCTCTCCCATTTTACTACAAGCAATGAGAGAAGCCATGCAGCACCTAGTGCTTTGCTGCTCAAATTTTTTTTCTATTAAATATCTTGGTTCTTTGCTCTTAACTTCTGCCTTCCATCAATCCTACAATAAGGACCCAATTTCACCAAGGTCTTTGCCACTGTGTAGCAAGAGTGACTTTTCCTCCAGTTTCCAAACCCCTGTTCCTCTTTCTGTTTGAGGACACATTCAAATGACCTTCACAATTCATATTTACACCAACATTCTGTTAGTGACCACTTCAGAATCTCTAAGAAGATTGAGATTTTTCCCTCTACCTCTTCTCTTCTTCTGAAGCCTCACCAGAGTTACCATCAGTGCTCTGTTCAAGACAATATAGGCTCTTCCAGCATTCACTTCCAAACTATTGCAGCCTCTGCCCTTTACCCAGTTCCAGAGCCACTTCCCCATTTGTAGGCAATTGTTGTAACAAAGCCCCAGTTTTGTAGCACTAATTTTTGTCTTAGTTTATTTGACGCTGCTTAAAGAGACACATAACCCAGATACTGGGTTATCATAAAGAACAGAATTTTACTTCTTACAGCTCTAGAGGTTGGGAAGTCAAAGATCATGGCCTCAGCATCTGGGGAGGGTCTTCTTGCTGCAACCTCACATGGCAGAAGGCAGAGGGCAAAGCAGAAGTGGCCATTTCCACAATACCTATTCATAGCAGCATTGATTAATTCATGTGAGCATGAATTAAGCCCTTATTGCCTAAACAATTCCCCAAAGACATCACCTCCTAAGACTGCCACACCAGAAATCAAGTTTCTAACATGTAAATTTGGGAGAAATATTTAGACCACAGCAAATATTAAATACTAAAAGTAACTTTAGTTAAAGAAGTTCTAAAGAAAACAAAAGAAAGGGGAACAACAATTAGGTGTGCAAGAGACTTTGCAAGTCAGAGATATCTACCAATGTACACTAGAAAAATAACTGTCAATCTAAAGATCTATTCCAAGTTAAATAATAATATTCCATCTATGTATGATGTATCAAAGTGCATTCTACTGTCATGTATAATGAATTAGGACACACAAAAAAGTTGAGAAGCACAACTATATTGACACCAATAAAAATTGATCTTACTGTTTCAGAATCTTATTAGAGCAATCTGTGGAAAATATATTTCTGTAAAATGAAATTGAACCTCTAATGGGAGAATAAGAAACCAGTGAACTAATAAACTGATATATAAATAGACATGTCCAAGTTAAAACTGATGGTCAAAATGATTAATATGGAAGAAAAGGACTTTAAAAGTCTAACTCTGAAATAAAGTACTTGATAAGTATGACAGACTATATAGAGCAGAAAGATAGCCCTTCTAAAATTTTGTGTTATTTTAAAATAAGGTAATGCTGATAAACTTCAAACTTTGGTTAGATATACATGCCAAAATTTTAAGAGATTTACTGATGTAGTGCACTATGGAATTTCCCAAAGTGTACAGGATAAAAAAATTTATTCAAGAGGAAACAAGAAAGGAGAAAGAAATAAAGCAACAAAAATGTATGACCATAGGGGAAAAAATGATGGTAGGATATCCAAGTACATTGGTACACAATAAACACAGACAAGTCAACTGACAAACCCACAAACTTAGTGGTAGACGTTAACATTAGAAACTCCTCACTTCTAGAAAGGGCTTAGATGAAGCACTTAAAAAGTTAATAAAATTGCGTAAGATTTGACACTACAATTTAGAAATCTGATCTAATGCATACGTATGATCCATTCTCTGGGAAATTTGTACCCAGCAATTAGACAGCAAGCATCCTTTTCAAGCACACAGAGGACACATAAAACTTGGCCATCCACACAGACAATTCTGGGTAGATATGGAAAATACCATCTCTTGGCTTCCCAATACAAAATTCATCCTCTTCCCTACCAGGAAGGCCTGGTATTGTGTTCAGGAGGCAAAAAGAGTTCCTCTGATCTAAGGTAGAGGACGCCTCTCCCCAGCATCAGAGAGTTGATAATGATCAGCTCCAACCACCACTTTAAAACTACCCATTCTTATTGTATACAAAGTCAATCGATTTCTTACATTAACCAAGCAAGTATATTTTTAAAGGTACTATTGATTTTTGTTATTTGCTTCTAGTCCTTAAGCACCTTAGTTCTTCCTTCTAAGACACAGAATATATTCATGCATTATATTTTTTAAAAAGCACATAAATGTACATTATATATGAACTCACTCACTGATAGCAAGCATTATTACCTTATTCTTAACCTCCAAGGGAATTCTTCCATTGTAACACCAGAAGAATAATGTTTATAGAAGGTTTTTAATAGATTCCCTTAAATAGAAAAAGAAAGTCACCTTTTTAATCTTATGCAGTTGAGTTTTACCTTTTTCTTATGAATGTCTATTGAATGTGAATACATTTTCCTTCTTTGTCCATTGAAATATTCATAACCCTTTTTTCTTTATCTGACTAGTATACTGATCACATTAACATTTTGAAGTAATCATTTTGATATTTTAACTTTGAAAGCTATACACATAATGTTGAAAAATTTGGGATAACTATAACTTGGTCAAGACACATTTGTTTATACATACAGCTATCATTTTATATTTCTACATGTTATGTATGTGTATGAATACATATATAATGTGTATATAATGTATAACATGAACACTCCTAGATTTATTATTTTTCCAGGATTTTTATATCTATGTTCATGAGTGTGGTTGACATAAAAATTGTATTCTCTCTTACTTTGAATTGAAATGCATTCTTCTGTCATATATAACATTTGTGTGCAATTTTGTATCCAAGTCTTATTGGACTCATAAGACTAGATGTTCCTTTTCCCTACATCCTGGCCAACACCTATTGTTGCTTGTATTCTTGATAATAGACATTCTAATTGGAGTGAGTGAGATGAAATCTTAGAGCGACTTTGATTTACATTTCTCTAATTACTAGAGATGTTGAACATTTTTATAAACTTGTTGATTGATTGTTTATCTTCTTCTGTGAAGTGTCTGCACAGTTTCTTAGCCCATTTATTGATTGGGTTTTTGTTTTATGGCATTAAGCCTTTTGAGTTCTTTATAAGTCCTGGAGATCAGTGCTCTATCTGAGGTGAGTGTGGTTAAAGATTTTCTCTCACTCTAGTCTCTCTCTTCACATTGTTGTTTGCTTCTTTTACTGAGAAAAAGCTTTTTAGTTTGAATCCATTCCATTTATTGATTCTTGATTTTATTTCTTGTGCTTTAGAAGTTGTGTTAAGAAAGTCTGGTCCTAAGTCAACATGATGAAGATTTGGGCCTACTTTTTCTTCTATTGGTGCAGGGTCTCTGGTCTAATTCCTAAGTTCTTGATCTATTTTGAGTTGAGTTTTGTGCAGGGTGAGAGATAGGGGTTTAATTTCATTTTGCTGCATGTGGACACTCAGACATTGCTGGTAGGATTGCAAATCAGTGCATCCACTCTAGAAAGCAGTATGCAGATTCTTCAGAAAACTTGGAATGGGCCCACCATTTGATCCAGCTATCCCATCCCTTGGTTTATACCCAAAGGACTTAAAATCAGCATTCTACAATGATGCAGCCACATCAATGTTTATAGCAGTTCAATTCACAATTACTAGATTGTGGAACTAACCTACATGCCCTTCAATAGGTGAATGGATAAAGAAACTGTGATATATATACACAGTAGAATATTATTTAGCCATAAAGAAGAATAAAATTATGACATTTGCAGATAAATGGATGGAGTTGGAGAATATCATGCTAAGCGAGATAAGCCAATCCCAAAAAACAAAGGCTGAATGTTTTGTCTGATACGTGGGAAAGGGAAGAATGGAAGAATGTTGAATTGTGTAGAGGGAAATGAGGGGAGGAGAGGGAGTGAAGGGGAAGGAAAGATGGTGAAATGAGACAAACATCATTTCCCTATGTACATGTATGATTATAGGAATGGTGTGACTCTACATCATGTGCAACCAGAGAAATAAAAGTTGTATTCCATTTGTGTACAATGAATTGAAATGCATTCTTCTGTCATGCGTAACTAAAAAGAACAAACAATAAAAAAATAAAAAAGTAAATTAAGTTCAAAGCAACAGAAAATGAATAAATCCTAGGCTGTGTTTCTTTTAGACAACCAAGAAAATATAAATGTCAGAGGTTATTGGCAATTCCCAATTATTTCTATGACAATCATTATACAAAGGATTTTTTTTAAAGTATACTGAGATGTTATCAAAACCTTTCGCTCTCATAGGAAAATCTATATACTTCTAGAGAAAAGGGTAAGAGAAATAGAGGAAACATCACTGATTTAAGGAGTAAGAGCGAACCAGTAAGAGGCAAGATAGTGAAGGCCCAGAGAGCTCTTTAGACAACTTAAATTCTGGGCCAATAAAGCAAGAACTTGGCCAAACTAAATCAATAAACTATTTCAACTGCTGCAAGGTAAAAGAAGTTAGCACTTACAGGAAACTTCATAAAACGAAAACAGTCTAATATAGAAAATTATTCTTGTAACAACACATTTAAGGAAAAAAGGAGAAAGACATGGAGATGTTCCAACTTGGATTTGGTGCAGAGGCTGGTGGTAATTACCTGCTGAGTGGTTTTGTCCTCCAGCAATCCTGAAGTGTCTCTTTAAACCTGGGTGAAATGGCTGGGCTAATGGCTTTCCAGGTTGCTTGCTGTAAACAACAGCAATAGGTTGAATGTTAATGGGTGAGGATTAGTTTGAGTATTTAAAGTTAATGAAATAACTGATCATTAATACTTGTTACGTAGATTGAGTATTATCTTGGGGAAGTAGAATCTACCAGGCACCCCAGAAGTAGGAGGTTGAGAACAGTAAACCTGAAGGTGGACTGTTCTTCCCCTCAGGGTGAAGATGTGTCCTGCTGACACATCCTATACCTATATACCAATACACAGGTCCCAGACTCTGCAGAATTGTTGTGATTTGAAATTTTAAAAAACTGAACTGTGTATATGAGTGCTTTTAATTTAAATTTATTTTTTTAGTTTATGTATTTGTTTTTTATTTTTACAGACTACATTTTGATTCATTGTACACAAATGGAGTACAACTGTTCATTTCTATGGTTGTGCACAATGTAGATTCACACCATTCATGTATTCATACATGAACATAGGGTAATGAAGAGAAATTTAAATTTATTTTTAAGTGGATACCTAAAAACAGAAATCATACATATTTATGGGGTACTCTGAGGTTTCAATACACGTATACATTGTGTAATGTCTAAGGGTAAACATAGCTATCTCCTCAAACATTTATCATTTCTTCATGTTGGAAATATTCAAAATCCTTTATTCTAGCTTTTTGAAACATATAGTACATTATTGTTATCTATGATCATCCTGTGTATATTACTCAATAGTCATGCACATGTTAAGTATAAAGTATTTGTGGTTTAACTTAAAATTAAACTTTTGGGATCCACAAAAAAAAAAAAAAAAAAAGATTAGATGTTTCAACTTACATGTGCTTTCTAATTTTGTTCCTGATCTATCAGATCTGAGAAACATTTGTGAATATCTTGTCAATTATTCCTCACAATATTTTCAATTTTTATTTCATATGTTTTAAAGCTATGCTGCCAGGTGCTTACAACTTAGAATTATTACATTTCTGTTGAAATTCAAGTTTTATCATTAGAAAGTGATCACTTTAACCCCTGGAAAATTTTCCTTAAAATTTCGTTTATCCAAAAATGGTATGAATTTATAACGGACACCAGCTTTTTTATTCAGTATTTGGTATATATTTTGCATCTTCTCATTTTAATTCTTCTTTAAGTTTATGGCATATGTATGTTTCTTTTCATTATACCTCTTTGTTTTAAAAAATCCAACCTGACAATCAGTTTGATAACTTAAATTTTTAACACTTGTATATTTCTAATATGATTATTAATATGATTGGAATTATTTCTACCATTTTATTCTGTTTTAATTATTTCAACCTTTCCGATTTCCCGTCTTTCTCTTCAAGTATTTCGTCTCTTCCAATCACCTCGAGTAGTTTCCTGATATGTGTGTGTTAGACCTTTTCCTTCTTCCTTCTCTCCTTCATGCTCCTTAACTTCCCTTTCTGAGGAAACTGGAGGAGGCACGATATTGCTAAACTCCGTCTCCTGGCTTCATGTTTTTCATAATTTCTTCAGATTCTATCTTCTTACAAGCTCAGTCATGCATTCTAAGGAGTGCCTGTTGTACTCAATCCAGAATTTCTGGGTGTTTGAAGTGGGGCGGTTTCCAGGATATCTGGACTGTGGTATTCCCAGACAGCAAGTTGCGTTATCCTGAGATCTGTGCTCCAGATTTGGCTGTTTCCCTGTCTAACTGTGGAAGTACATACAGGGCACTTACTCTCTCTTAAGTTTCTCATTTTCAAAGTTATAAAGCTGAAGAAGGTGACCTGGTACAGCTCTGGGGTTTTTTTGTTGTTTTTTGTTTTTACATATGATCATATGACTGGCATTCATTTTGAACTGATAGATCATTCTACAGGATTATATAGAACGTCATTTTTGTTTTGTTTTCTAAGATTTGATTAAATGCTAAAAATAACCCCTTGCCCTCTTTAGGATCTAGAGTTGATTGCACATTTAGGGAGTCGGGAAACGCTCTGTTCCTAAGGCTGTGCCAAGTTATGTGAATTTGAACAAAAGGCTTACAGCCTTTCCCTCCTTCCTTCTGTTGTGGAAGCCACCTCCCTAAGAATGCACATAAATAGCACTGGACCAGCTTGGAAATCAAGTCTGCTTGTGCATGGGAAGTGAGCACTTCAAAAGAAACGTACAACTACAGCTCCTGTCTTCCTCTTGCTGCCAGTAGCTACTTCTTTCCATTTCCCTTGTTGAATTTTTTAAAAAAGCAACAGAAGGAAAAGAAGAACCCAGTATTTTTGCTCTACCATTGATCTTGAGTTATGTATGAACAGAAAATAGTGGGATTCTAACAGTGCAAGGTGCAACTTTAGCAATTCTATGGGCATTGCTGATGAGGAGGGTTGTAATCAAACCAACCTGGAAACTGGTTCATTATGTTAAAATTAAGACGATCAAGGTGGAAGCAGAATGGAAAGGGAGCATTCCTTTCCCTCTTTCTCAGAAGGATTTTGCCTCAACCATTGCAGAACCATATCATTTTAAATGTGATCTTGCTATGGATTGGATAAGAGTGCCCCAAGATCCATATGTTTAAGACCAAGTCTGCAGGGTAGCACTTTGGAGAGGGGATGAAACCTTTAGGATGTGTGGCCAAGTGGGAGGTTGAAGGGACTGTGAGATTGTGGCCTCTTCCTCTTTCCTTTCTCTTCCTGAGCATGAAGTGAGCACTTTGCTTGACCACATACTCTCCACCATTGCTATGCATTGTGCCGACCAAAGGCCTCAAGCAATGTGTCTACCCAATCTTAGATTTAGAATCTCTACAACCATGAGCCAAATAACCTTTTCCTCTTTATAAGTTAATGATCTCTGTTATTTTGTTACAGTGACAGAAAGCTGACTATCACACACCCCTACTTTCTTGTTATTCTCCCTCCACATATAAATAATGACTTGGTCTTAGCTGAAGTCTAGCTTCAACCTGATCCCACTGGGAGCATTGAATACTGAATCGTTCAAAGGCTATTTCATGGAGAGCTATGGGAATTGGCTTTAAGAATCTCTGTTAGTCAATCAGGTTCAAGTCACCAACTGCTCCTTGGGGCAGAGGTTGTAACTTCCCATGATGTGGTTCCTGCATAGCTGGGGTGGGAGTGAGGGATGCACTAGTTGGTAATGTGAGTCTAGATGGTAACCTGTGGAATTCACTGCAATGTCCAGACTTCATGTTCCTGTAGTAAAGTCTATATGCATTAACTCTGCCTTCTGTTAAAAGAAATAACTGGTATTTACAATGTTCTAATTTTTATTTTTTCTTTCTTTTTGGAATAGATAGGGTTTACTGTTAACTTCTCTTTTTATAATTTGAAAACATAATACTTAGTCTGGAGGGGGTGAATAGAGAAAAAAATAAGGCTATTCCTAAATCTTTCAAAACAGCAGCTCCATGACAGGGTTTCACTGTTCTGTCTCAGGAACCACTTTGTGAAATTTGCTGAAAGAACCAGAGCTAATTTCAGACTTCCTATGCCCTGTAAAGGACAGAATAGTCTTTTAAGGCAAACATATTTGCATCAGGATATGCACATACCCAGCCAATTTAATTAAGCACAGAAAGTTCTTTATCATCTGAGTTTAACCATATTGAGCTGCCATATAAACTCAATATACCGCAAGGTGATGTTTGGTAGAAATGCTAGAGCCATAAAATATGTCCCACAGAGATATCACCTAGATCTAAGGTTACTTTTAGGTATGAAATTAGAAAAATAGTAATAGACATATATGTGTCAAAGTGGCAGAGTTTCAGGACCATGTGAAGAATAGTAATTCTTCATTCCAGTACAGATGGAACATTCATATTTTACAAAACCCTTTTAAATGCATTTGCTAAAAAGGCATTTTTTCTTTGCTTATAGATGCATCAATTTTCTCTAATATATTCAAGAAAGCTGTAACGTTGGTTACCTTTGGGAGGCAAGCTTTGTGGCTGAGAAAGATCCACATTCACTTTCAGATTTATTTGCATATTTTTAAAAATGTTGAATCATGCAAATATCCTATGTAAACAATAGTCATTAAAAATGATTTTTACTCCAAACATCTGGATTTTGATTTTTAGGGCATTGCTTAAAATTTATTTTTTATTTTAACCCAGGTAGAGTTGTGGATTGCTTTTCATATGAGTAAGTATCAGCTGCTCATTATAAGCTAACTGTTTTGTTGAGAAATTTGAGTATTTTCTTTAATCCTCATCACATATGGGATAGGTTCAATATTTTCCCCATTATACAAATGAAAGAAATAATGCAAATAATGGATAAGTAGCTTATCTGAGTTCTCATCCCTGATAAGTAACTGGTGTAACTGTTATTGCTGCCCAATAGTAATATACCTAGAAGGCTTTGCAGCTAAAACCAAATTAGTAGACATTCCCCAGTCTGAGCCATTCATTAATAGAACTGAGTTTGTACTACTGTCATCATTCATTGCCCTTCAAGTTAGCATTAGGAAAGCTGCTGCCCATGACTTTGGTCCTGCTAGGATGTGTCTAGAACAGACTGGCAAGATGTAAATCCCAAAAACATGCTCTCCAGGACAGCCCTTCAGAAAGAAGATGGCCTAACTAAGGGAAGACCTCTTTCTCCCCGTGTTTTATGCTTCATGTTTGACCTAAACTTAATTATTTTATCTATGGACCTCAAAACCACCTAAACAAAACACACTAAACTGTCTAATTCCGTTTAAATCTCTAATTCCACTGGAATCAGTGAGGCACGTGGTTTAAAACAATCATTGCTTTCTCCAGTTAATCTTATTACAATACGTTCCTAGTATAGCTAATTCATGATGCTGCTTTCTAAATATCTCCAGTGCCAGCCCAGGGGACTTGGAAGGGACAAAGAGACTTCCCACACAGCATTGACTTGGGCGCTGTTGTGTTCTATCAGGAATTTGAAATTACTCCAGCAAACCCACCTACTGCTAAAAGTACTCTGGTCTCCTGCCTCCCTCACCCCAGCCACAGACCTAGTCCTGGAAGAAAATGTGCAGATTCTGTTCGCGTTGTCTCCTCACAAAGTCAGAGCTGCCAATAAGGAGAGTATTGGACTAATTCAGACAAAATATGACAGGAATGAAAAAGAAGAGGATGAATTATGAATGTTTTAGGGGGTTAAGTCTTTTGGTCCTAAATAGTCATAGAATGTGAAGATTGAGGAGGAAAAATATTACCAGATTTCAGAGTTGGATAACAAACTCGGGGAAGAGTACCATCTTGGGAAACTGAGGGAGAAGTTTAGGTTCCTGGCTATTGATTTTGGCTATCTTTTGGTTGGTGGGTTTTGTTTTGTTTGTTTTGTCTTGTAAACAAAAACCAATTAAACAGAGGTGAAATCAAGTTGGTTATAGTGAGATGATTGATTTCACTTAAACTGCAACAAGCATTAACTAACCAGCCTCTTGTTTCCTTTCTTTTTATTTCTATCTATTGTCGTTCTTACAAGCACACAAAGAAACTCCAAGACACATAGGAAACAGAATTTCTTGAACCCTTACATCCAAAAAGTTTTCTGAAGCCAGACATTACAAACTAGAAACTATCAAACTTAATCCAGATTTCACAGCATCACATTTTTATAGACCTTAAGAATTAGTTGCAATGTTTAAAAGAGGAGATTCTTGATTTACAAATATGTATTTTGATATCCATATTTGAGAAACCATAAATGCAGCAGATTCCCACATGATGCTATCATTTGGAGTTGACATTTTTAATTTTGCACATCACCTGCCTGACTACCCAGGACATTCTATTTTAAACCCTCACTTTATATCAAAGCCTTGACTTGCTTTATAACCTTTCTAGTGTTATCCCTGTCCCACCCCAGGTATGCAATAATTTCCACTAAGGATCAACTACAGTAAAGGAGGAAAAATGTCTTATTGTTAAGTATAGTATGGATTTTATTTTGTCTCTACCTACTGGTTGCTGGGTATGTGCCAAATTTGTCTAACACTTTCATGATGTCCCCAAACCCTCTCTCCACCTTTAGTCATCGTTACAAACTTAGTCCCCCAGAGACCTGGTAGAAGAGAGGAAGATGTAGAACAAGTACTGCCCAGATATTCTCTGCCAGGAACCCCTGGATGTAGGCCAGCCCTCTCTCCAATGGAACTTCTTGTTACCTGTTCTTGACTACCCTGTGCTTATTGGTCTAGGCCTTTAGACACAACCTTCCAATTAGACACGGAATCTATCCACCCATTCCAAACATTTAATTCCAAACTCAGAATTTGCTCTTGCTGCCTTTTACTTGTCTGCCCTTTTCCCCATTCAAACACCAAACATGGAGCCTACCACTTATTTCAGCAAGTTTAACAAGAAGCATAGGGTTTGGGTGTGGGCAGAATTGTAAGGTTGAGGGAGGAGTCCAAGTGAAAACTGTTACAGTTAGCCACTCTTATTGCTGGAAATCTCTTGGGTGGGTTGAGACAAAGCATGCAGAACCATTGGAATATATGGGCTCTGTCTTAGTCCATTCTTGCTTTTATAGCAAAACACCACAAATTGGGTAATTTATAAAGACCCCATTCTGGGGACTGGGAAATTCAAGATCAGAGAGCCAGAAGATTCAGTATCTGGTAAGGGTTTATTTCACAAGTGGAATTTTCTTGCAATCTCCTCACATAGAAGAAAAGACAGAAGAAACAAATGTGTCTTCACAAGCAGAAGAGATGGAAGGGCAAGGCAGTTCTCTGAAGCATCTTTTATAAGGGCATAATTCCAGTCATTAAGGTCAAGCCCTTAAGGTCTGATCACCTCTCAAAGTCCCCACCTCTTAATACATCATCTTGGGCCTTCCGGACAACATGAATTATTTGGAGGGACAAAAATATGCAAACCATAGCAGTCCCCTTGACTGATTCTACCCTCTCTTCCAAGACCATCCATGTATCTTAAGAACAGGTCTATCCCTGATGCCACTATTGCTTGGCTCCTAGGTCCAACACTCACCTCTTTCTCAATGGTACCTTGGAGTACTGGCTACCATCCTGTCTGTACATATTCTGACTAGAAATGATTTTGGATGTGGAAGTTAGTTGGAAGTCTGAGAAATCTGCATCTAGATCTGAACAACTAATTTGACCATGAGCAAAGATGCTTGCTTATTTATTTATTTATTTATTTATTTTTACTTAATTTTTTGATTCATTGAACACAAATGGAGTATAGCAACTGTTTTTCTGGTTGTACACAAAGTAGAGTCACACCATCTATGCATTCATA
>JAJEJO010000093.1:557734-588720 GCA_020662805.1 Glaucomys volans | reverse complement strand
GAAATCTTAAGGTGGTTTTGATTTGCATTTCTCTGATAACGAGGGATGTTGAACATTTTTTCATAAATCTGTTGATTGTTTGTAGATCTTCCTCTGTAAAGTGTCTGTTCATTTCCTTGGCCCATTTATTGATTGGGTTATTAGTATTCTTGGTGTAAAGATTTTTGAGCACTTAGTAGATTCTGGAGATTAGTGCTCTATCTGAAGTGTGTGTAGCAAAGATTTTCTCCCACTCTGAAGGCTCTCTCTTCACATTGCTGATTGTTTCCTTTGCTGAGAAACAGCTGCTTAGTTGGATCTATCCCAATCATTGATTCCTGCTTTTATTTCTTGCGCTTTGGGAGTCATGTTAAGGAAATCTGGTCCTAGGCCAACGTGATGAAGATTTGGACCTATTTTCTCTTCTATTATGTGCAGGGTCTCTGATCTAATTTCTAGGTCCTTGATCCATTTTGAGTTGCAGAACACTAAAGAAAGAAGTTAAAGAGAATCTGAGAAGATGGAAAGATCTCCCATGTTCTTGGATAGGCAGAATTAATATTGTCAAAATGGCCATACTTCCAAAAGCGCTATACAAATTCAATGCAATTCCAATTAAAATCCCAATGACGGATCTCATAGAAATAGAGCAAGCAATCATGAAATTCATTTGGAGGAATAAGAGACCCAGAATAGCTAAAGCAATCCTTAGCAAGAAGAGCGAAGCAGGAGGTATCACAATACCAGACCTTCAACTATACTACAGAGCAATAGTAACAAAACCAGCATGGTATTGGCACCAAAATACATAGGTAGATCAATGGCACAGAATAGAGGACACAGAGACAAACCCACATAAATACAGGTATCTCATACTTGACAAAGGAGCCAAAAACATACAATGGAGAAAAGACAGCCTCTTCAACAAATGGTGCTGGGAAAACTGGAAATCCATATGCAGCAAAATGAAACTAAACCCATATCTCTCACCCTATACAAAACTCAACTCAAGATACTTATTTATTAGTACAACATGAATTGATTATCCAATATATGCCTAGTGAAAGGCATGCAGAAATGAGTAAGACATAATGCCTGACATAGAAGAATGCGTAAAAAGTAATAGTTACTTAATTTAGTGTGATAAGTACTCTTACAAGAAAGATCGTGGTTTTATGGCATAAGAGGAGGCAGAAATGAGGGGTACCTAACTTCTTCAATGGTGTTGACTAAACTTCACTGTGCTTCTAAATCACCAGGAATCTTGATAAAGTGAAGATTCTAGGTTAGTAAGAACAGGGGGCTGAAAATCTGCCTTCCTAACAGGCTCCAGAATGATGCCAGTGGTGCTGATCCTTGGACTGGACTTTGAGTGAAAGGTCCTACAGGACTAAGGAACAAGAAACTCTTCCAAGAAGAGGTGGTGCTTGAGTTGATATCCTAAAGAATGAATAGAACTTATCCAGTTAAATAAGATAAAAAATCAGGCAGAGAAACAGCATATTTTGACAATCATAAATGGTTTCTCTAATGACTTGATAATTAGAATGAAGAATGTTGGAATATTGCTCCTGATTGTGAAATAAGTATCATTCAAGACATACAAAACATTTTAGAGACATTTTCCACCTTTGCCTTAACAGGGTGTAAGAAACTACTGAGACCTGAATGAAACCTGAATCCCATACAGTTAGCATCTGACTTTAGTTACTGGTTGGTTGGTTTTTCATTAATGTGACCAAAATATTTGACCAGAACAAAGTAGAGGAGGAAACATTTATTTGGGGCTCACAGTTTCAGAGGTCTCAGTCCATAGATGATGGAATCCATTGTGCTGGGCCCACAGTGAAGCAGCACATCATGGAAGAAAGGCAGGGTGGAGAAAAACCTCACGGTGACCAGAAAGCAGAGAGAGAGAGAGGGAAGGGGAAATCTTTCAGGGCATGCCCCTAATGACCTACCTCTGCTAGCCATGGCCCACCTGCCTAGAGTTACCACCCAGTCAGTCCATTCAAAAGAGGATGGACTGATAAGCTTATAGTTCTCATAGTCCAATCATTCTACCTCTGAATGTTTCTCCATTAACATGGCAGCTTTGGAGGGACACCTCATATCCAAACCATAATATTCCACCCCTCGTCCCCCAAAGCTCATGACCATTTCACAATACAAAATGCATTTAAACCATCTTCAGAAGTCCCATAGTCTTAACAATTCCAGCACTGCCCAAAAGCCCAAAGTCTCATCTGAGACTCAAAGCAAACTCTTGACTGTGTACCCTTGTAAAGATCAAAAGCAAGTTACATGTATCCAACATACAGTGGCACAGAGGAAACACTCTCATTCCAACGGGGAGGAATAGGGGGACAGGAATAAGGGATGGGACCCCAACAATACTGAAACCAGCCAGCCAAACAGGTCCCATAACTCCGCGTATAGCATCTAGGACACATGGTTGTGAGATGTGCTCTCCACAGGGCTCGGGCAGCCCTGTCTCTATGGACTTGCAGCTTGCTGTGCGCTTGGACTTTCTTTGAGCCTACTCCCTTTTGCAGCCAGCAGCCTTTCTTGGCAGACAGTCCACATTACTTAATTCCTGGGGTCTCCATTCCACTTCAGCTTTACCTTCATGGCTTCAAACTACCAATTTTGTCGTGTCAAATAGCACATATACTGCTCCAGTTACAACAAATGAGTCATGGCAGATGTTTTCCAGTCACGTAGATTCCCTTCTTCTTGATAGTTTGTGTACAGCATTGGTACTATGTGCAATGCAATCTATAAAAATGCATGGGAAGACAAAATCTGAGACTTCAAATCTGATGAATTGTTTTTCTAAATTGCTTTACCATCAAAAAATCACTCCTACCGGAAAGCTATTTTATATGCAGTTGTTTAAAATTTTATCACCAAGATCAGCAAGAAAGAATGAGTCACTTAAAGATATAATCTGCTTACTGTTTCATTGTAAAATTGTGCTATATTAGATTCCTGGAAGGTGTGGCCATGAAAAAGAATATTACTTTATAAGATTAAATATCTAGTGTTACACTTCTGTTTATGTAAAGTATCCATGACTAAAACAACTTGACCAGACCATCTATGTACCTAATTACAACAGCCACATAGGAACCACAGGCAGAGCACAAGTACACACACATGGATTAGTTAAGCAAACTTCTTATCTGGGAGTCACAACCAGCTGGATGGATTCTCTGATACCTCCCTCAGAGACTCAGACTCATGAGCTCTGTAACCAGGTAAGCGTCATACTGAATTGCCTTGATAACCCAATCAAATAAACCTGTCAATTCAATTATAAAATATTGCTTTCGTTAGAGGGTAGTAAACGTTCAGATCTTATTATCTCTGTAGGTTATTCGGGCTGAAAACATAATTTAATATAAATCTGTGCTGAAAGATCACAAATGAGAAAACTTGGGTCATTGAGGCCATTGCCTTTACATATAGGTTGACAAAGGACAACACACAGACACATGCAGGATGACCATAGCAACAGGGTCACAGGTAGAGCAGACAGATTCCACATCCAAGCTAGTGAGCTTACGCTGAAGAACTGCTGCTATTGGTTCTTGTCATTTTTCTAGTATGATTGGAGCTCAGCAAGTTTATACCAACAAATGTCTCCCCCATTACCAAAATCTAGAGAAAAAAAATCTGTAACAAAATATGCAAGTTTTTCACCGGTTTGAATTTCGCCTCATATTTCTCCTATCTTTTCTCTCTAGCTACCTACTTTGAGATACAGAGAGTTCCCTAGAGATTTACAAAAGCTTAAGTAAATGGCTATGCTAGGCTCCAAATGGTTAAAATGTATCTGTGTATCTATAGACATAGAGAACAATTTCAGAAAACAGTTAAATTGCAGGGTACCTGCCTATTTTGCTTCATCATGAAAATTAGGACTGACAGTGTTAGATGAAAGCCTAAGCTAAGACCTGGATCAAAAAATCTTGGGCTGGGGTTGAAGTTCAAAGGTAGAGTGCTTGCCTGTCATGTGTGAGGCACTAGATTTGATTCTCAGCACCATATATAAATAAAAAAATTTAATAAATTTCCATCAACAACTAAAATATTTTTTAAAAATGAAATCTATTGTCCCTTTTTTAAATGATCGGGACAGATGCTGTACATCACAAATGTATCACCTTAATTTCATGTTCCACACCTCCCCCCAAAATTCATGCTAATCCTTTATCCCTGGTACGATGGTATTTTTGAGGTGTAACTTTGGAAAACATTTGGGTCATGAGGATGGAGCCTTCAGATTAATGTCTTTAGAACAAAAGACATGAGAGTGTCTCTCTCTTCACCCTCTGAGAATGCAAGGAGAAAATAGTCATCTGTAAACCAGGAACAGTACCCTTAGCAGGCACCAAATTTACCAGCTCTTAGATCTTGGACTTTCCAACCTCCAGAACGGTAAGGAATAAACTGTGGCTTAAGCCACCCTGTCTGTAGGATTCTGTAAGAGCAGCCTGAGCTGATTAATGTAATTCTCTCCATAAAGCATTTTCTTGGGAGTGATTATTAGAAGCTCACAAATTCTGAAAGAGACACATAACAATCACATAACTAAAAGAGGTCCCAGGAAAGCTCTCAAAGAAATGTCAGAACCAAAGTTCTGGTTCTCACTTTATCTCCAACCCTAAATGAGCCAGAGAATGAGTTATTTAACTAAATATGTCATGCCTCAGCTTCCTTACTGACTCAAAGGAAAGTGTCTGTTCAATGTGTCTTTGGAGTTACCATGGAGATGAATGAAGTAATGCACAGAAGCATAATAATTTCAGATACTGTTTCCTTTACCATAGTTTTTTTCTGCTAAACACGACCATCATCTGAAATTTTAGCCCTTGTTCCAATTTATTCTCATATTTCTCCTGTCCTCACTTCCTTTGTAACTACTGTGCTGATCTTCATACTTTCGATACAGAGTTTATTTTTATTTTCGTTTTCTATTTCCCCTACATAACCAGCATCCTTTCCTTTAGTACAGTACCCCACAGTAGTAACTACCCCATCATTGCTCAACAAGTATCAGTGAGCAGAGAGACAGACTCATTAGGAGTTTTAACACTTGCCAAGAAATCAGAACCAAGGGGTTTCCTCATAGGAGTAGCTAAACTATGGTTGCTAGAGCAAAAGACATGGAAGAGAATTATTTATCTTCTAATTGCTAGAGGTTCATCAGACAACTTCTGTTGGAAGCTTCTTGAACAAAGATATTCCCACTGTTGGCTAGACCTGCAAGATTCATTTTGTGAAGCACGTTAGCAAATGATACTGTATGCGTCTAACCTCCTTCCCCTGCAACATCTCACTTCCTGATACATTTTTCATAGACTAGATAGCTTTTTTCATTAAAATCAAACACAAATTCACCTCTGAAGCCTTCAGTCAAAATGTGCCTGGGATCATGGGGCCCCAAAGGTTCCCCGTTAACACTCCTTTAGGTCAAGAGAAATATCTCAAAATTGAAAACATATAACAAGCTACATACACTTAAAGTGATACACTTTTCAACTGAAAAATTTGGTAGATACATCTAGGACAGCAAGGCCAACAAGAACTGGATGTCCTATCAGCCAGCTGTGTCAGCCTGTCCTCCTCCTACCTCAGCCCTACACAGTCCTTGCCTAGCAATGATCAAGCTCATTAGTTTGGTCAGGGTCATTGTTTTTCATTTAAGTCATTCTATAAAACAAAATCACCATTTCCTTCTTACATGGTGTCAGGACTCCCCACGCCCCTGCCCCACCACTGACACTACTTTACTTTTTTGTTTTTTCAAAAGCCTGCTGTGAGGGAATGGGAGCTTAGTAAGAGAACAAAAAAATAGGTCGCACAGAATATTATGAAATGTTGCTTGTTTCTGGGTTTTGTTTTTTTTTTCACTTTTGCTCTTCTCTGAAATCGACCACTGAATTACTTCTTCTTTCCATCAGTCCACATACAAGTTGTTCATGCCCTTTAAGATATACAGAGGTCACAAATTCATTGGCTAATTCACACTTAGTTAACACTAAATCTCAACACAGGAGAAGAAAAAACTTACTGTCTTTTCCCAAATAAAGTATGGAGAAACTATTTTCCATTATTAAAAACGTAAGAAAAAAACATGAAACTAATCCAAGAGGCTATTTTTAAATGTGAAGAAAAATAAATTGTGGCCAGGATTTGTAACATCAGTAATTCCCTTTGGAAACCAAATTTCCACCCAGAATGGTGTTTCATTATTTAGGACTGAGTCAGTTTGAACGTGATAACTTTGGAATGTCAACTGGCTTCAGGAGAGGGAAGAAGCCTATGCAGTCACTAGGGCTGGCAGTCCTGAGAGGGCCATCCCAGGTACACGTCCTGGGTGGTTGATGTCACGACCAGAACAAGTTGAGCTTTTCCACTCCCCTAAAGGAAAGAGAATGCAGCTCCACCTTTCCAGAGAGGAACCTGGCACGGAGGCCCAGAAGAAGCTCCCCAGGAGGCAGTGCTTTCCAGGTGAGTCATTTATATTCCCTGAGAACAGGTGAAGGTCGCAGGAAGTGCCATTCAAATTCTCAGGCCATCAGGAGCCACCCAAAGTTCTCCTGACATCATACTCAACTACTTTCAATCTCTGAGGTCACAGAATATACCTAGTCATTTTCCTCGACCTTCTTTCCTTTTATAGTATTTTTAATGCCAGAGACATTTAACTGCCTACGTGTGAAAATACTGTACTCGGCCTCTGATGGCAAATGGTTAACAGAAAAGAAAACAGCTAAACTGCTACATTCTGAATCTAATGGGAAAAACAGAGAAAGAACTGAGAAAAGTTCTAAGAGGAAAAACAAATGTGAAGAGACTAACAGAAAGGTGATCCTCAGGGAAGTCTCACATTTTGTCCTTAATGTATATTCAGATCTCTTGGAGATCTTGTAAAAAGGAAATGCAGATTGCAGGAGTAAATGCAGATTTAGTATACCTGGGGCTGGGGCTGGGGCTGGGGTTAAGCATGCCTTCCAAGGTGCTGCGGCTGCTGTTGCTGGTCCACAGTCACATATTTGAACAGGACACTAGTATTTCTCTACATCAGTGGCTCTCAACGTCTGATCACAAGAGCAGTAGCAACAGCAGCATTTATCTGTTCACTTGTTAGAACTGCAAATTCTCAGGCTTCTCTCTGATCTTCTGAATAAAAGCTTGGAGGAAAGGGCTGGTGTTGGGGGTGGCCAACAATCTGTATGTTCATGATCTCTTTTGACACCTGAAAAGCCCAGACTGGCAATGATGCCGGGCACAGAGTAGGTATGCCATAACTTCTCCCTAAAACTAATCAAGGCAAAATTGGAGTTTCAAACATTTTATGGTCACCACCCTTCCATATTAATCTGTCTAATGCAGAAGTTGCTAGCCATATGTGTTTTTGAGCATTCAAAATGCTGCTAGTCTGAATTGAAATATGCTGAGTTAATTACACATTAGACTTGAACAACTTGAATGAAGACTATGAAATACCTTATTAATAATTTTCCTTATGTTGAATATGAAGTACTATCTTGAATATATTGGGTTAAATTGACTACATCATTAAGATTGATTTCACCTGTCCTAGTTTGCTTATTTTAATGTAGCTACTAAAAAAACTACAGTTACACATGGTTAGCATTATATTTCTTTTTTTATTGTTTGTTCTATTTAGTTATACATGGCAACAGAATGCATTTTGATTCGTTGTACACAAATGGAGTACAACTTTTCATTTCTCTGGTTGTAGCATTGTACCATTCATGTAATCATACATGTATGTAGGGTAATTGTGTCTGCCTTATTCTACCATCTTTCCTACTCCTCTCCCTCCCCTCATTTCCCTCTACAAAATCCAGAGTTCCTCCATTCTTCCCTTTCCTCCCCAACCCCACCCCATTATGAATCAGCATCCAATTATCAGAGAAAACAATTGGCTTTTGGTTTTTTGGGCTTGGCTTATTACACTTAGCATGATATTCTCCAATCCCATCTGTTTACCTGCAAATACCATAATTTTATTCTTCATTATGGCTAAGTAGTATTCCATTGTGCATTTATATCACAGTTTCTTTATCCATTTAACTATTGAAGGGCTTCTAGGTTGGTTCCATAATTTGGCTATTGTGAACTGAGCTGCTATAAATATTGATGTGGCTCATCCCTGTAGCATGCTGATTTTAAGTCCTTTGGGTATAGGCCAAGTGTGGGATAGCTGGGTCAAATGATGAGTCCATTTCAAGTTTGCTAAGGAATCTCCATACTGCTTTCCAGAGTAGCTGCACCAATTTTGCAATCCCATCAACAATGTATGAGTGTACCTTTTTCCCCATATCCTCACCAACATTAATTGCTGTTTGTATTCTTGATAATTGCTATTCTGACTGGAGTAAGATGAAATCTTAGGATAGCTTTGATTTGCATTTCTCTGATTACTAGAGATGTTGAACATTTCCTCATGTTTTGTTGATTGACTGTATTTCTTCTTGTGTGAAGTGTCTGTTCAGTTCCTTAGCCCATTTATTGATTGGGTTATTTGTATTTTTGGTATTAAGTTTTTTGAGTTGTTTATAAGTTCTAGAGATCAGTGCTCTATCTGAGGTACATGTGATGAAGATTTCCTCCCACTCTGTAGGCTCTCTCTGCACATTGTTGATTGCTTCCTTTGCTGGGAAGAATCTCTTTAGTTTGAACCCATCCCATTTATGGATAGTGCACTGAACTCAGAAGCATCGCTGTAGAGCCACAGTTCTCATCTGGGAAATTTTGCTCCTTAACAGACATTTGGTCCTATGTGGAGACATTTCTGGTCTTCACATGTGGGCGAGATTTCTATAGGCATCTATTAAGTAGAGATCAGAGATATTGATAAACATCTTATGATGTACAGGACAGATCCTCACAACAAATAAGTATTGATCCAAAATATCAACATTCCTGAGGTTGAAAAATATATTCTATTGCAGTAATCCTGCCCATTAGAATCACCTAGGGAGAGTTTTAAAATACTGACATCCTTGGCTCAGCCACAGACTAATTAAATTAGACTCTGGTACAGAGGCCCTGGCACTGAACGCTCATTTTAAGTTCCTTTCAAGCTGTGATATACACAATGTGGAGAACCTCTTTCTGGAGTGAGAGATGGAAACCCCACCCAATCATAAATGTCCTGTGCTGCTAACTCCTTCACTCTTCAACCAGATGAGAATTGACATTTCTAATGTTCCAGGTGATGCAGAAGGCACAGGTATAGGATCCTCTGGGACATTTCGTGAACTTTCCAATGGAACGCTACACGTTTCAGATGGCTGAGAGAGCTCCTCCAGACGTAGCCAGGTGTTTCCTGCTCACAAGAGGAGAATTTCCCAGCAACGGTCTCCCTGGGCTACAACCTGAGGCTCTTTCAAACTGACTTCCCATTTATCTGATGCAGAAATAACTGTTTTATTGGGGCAAGGGATGTCAAAATGTATCTAAAGGGGTCAAATACTCATTTGAATCTTTCTCTCTATACTGCAAGCCAAGAGCAAAACTTTCAGTTACAGAGACATCTTAGTGAAACCATTTCATTTGACTAATTCCTGCTAATACATAATTTAAAGTACTTTAGAATAGTTTATATAGATTATAAAATGACAGAGATTAAATGACTCATCACTAAAAACCTTTTAAATATTTTAAATATTTGTTTTAAATATTTTGTAGTCCCCCTCCTCTATAATTAACTTTTGACATATTAAGTCTAAAACAGGTTTCCCTACATAATCGCACACCCAGACGGTCACACCAAACACATCCCTCACATACTCTGCTCCAGTCAAACTAGTCTGAACAACAGCTTAGGCCCTTGTGCCAAGAACCAATCCTCAACATCAACTGAATGGATAATGCTCCCTTTTTCTCCAGGTCTTTACATAAATATCACCTTCTCTTTCCCATATAGAGCCCTTTCTCAACCCTCTTCTCCTTGTTCCACTGTGCTTTTTTTTCCTATAGCACATATCACATTTTAACAGTGGCACCTAATTTATTTATTCTATTTATTGTTTATTGTCTCTCAATCTGGAATCTAAGCTTCATGAGGGTAGCAATCTTTGGTTCATTGACATTTCTCAAATGCCTCAGAATGATGCCTGACACATAGTAGATATGCAATAAATACCTGCTGGTTGAAAAGATGTTCTTTTAAATCCAAAAGTATTTCTCTTTTCTCCCACAAGTTTATTGGCTTGACTCAAAACTTATTTTGAAAGTTCTTTCGGGGGTTCTCTTAAAGTGCCTTTGCTGGTGCTCTAAGAAAATGATTAGAAGAAGGCCTATTTGACAGGCCATCACCAATTCTTCTGAGAATTCTAGCACCTTCTGGAACTGAAATAATGTCACTGTGACAGTGGCAGAAAAATTGAGGGGAATTGATTATAATGAAGAGAAAAGAAGGTCTTGTGTACTAGAGTAAAAAGTTTGAATCATGTTTTGTGGAGGTTTGGCACTAGGTTAAACAAAGGCACAGAACATCATAACGTGTGGTTGACAAGGCCCACTGGAATTCTCTGAGTGGCATTGCCCATTTCTGTATCAGTGACCTATCTGCCCCTGGTCCTCTGATGAAGCTTGATGGAGTAAACTTGATTTTGCTGGATATAGCAAAGCACTACCTCGAAATGCAAAGTCAACCCATCTTCACAGTACTCAGCCATTCCTAGACCTCCACTGATCAAAGTGTGGTCCATGGACCAGCAGCAACAACCTGGTCAGAAATGCAGAATCCCAGATCCCACTCCTGACCCACCAAACTGGAATCTGCATGATAACAGGATGCCCAGGTGTTATGGATGCACACTGAAGTCATGTGTGTGCAACATAGACAGGTGCCTTCTCTTATAGCTCCCTGAGGAATATGGGGAGGGGCAAATGAGAAAACCCTTCCCTCCCCTTGTCTAGGCTGTATATTGACTTGCTGACTTGTAGCAGTGACTTGTACTTTTGGCTCAGGGTACAAAAGTTTCAAAAGATCAGCAAATGTGATAACTGCTACATTAGAGCAAAGTAAAATGAAGACTGAAAGGCTCTTGCAGGAAACAAGAAAGTTCCCGGCAGATGACTAGGTAAGCAGGATGGAACACACTAACCAAAAAAATGAAAAAAGTCAACCTGCTTCTAAAAATAAAGCACAGCTGTGAGCAGGAATGTTAGTGTGCAAATCAGGTTTTCAATATTCTTTTCATTGTGACTTTTTCTCTGTCATAAATAACTGAATTACTAAAACTAGGCACGCTCCCCACCTAGGGTCCTGCTCTTCTTTCTGCCCTGCTTGTTCTTCCTCTCGAGATTCATATGATTAAAATCCCTCGTCGCCTCAAGTTCTTTTTCAGAATACCATCCCAACAATTCCCACCCTTCCCCACTCCATTCACACACATTTCCAACTCCCTTCTCCCAGCTTTGCCTTTTCTTTTCTACAGCCTTTCCCCTGCTACAACACCAAGTAACCTTGTTATAGTTTGCATCTGGAATGTCCTTCAAAGGTGTACGTGTGGAAGTCTTTGTTCCCAAGGCAGCAGGGTTCAGAGGTGGAACTTTCTGGAAGTAATTGGATCATGAGAACTCTGATTCCATCAGTGAATTAATCCTTTGATGGATTCAGAATTTGATAACTGGTGGGAGGTGATGGAAACCTTAGGAGGGAGGGCCTCGTGGAGGAAATAGGCCAGGGGGAGTGTGCCCCGGAAGGGTACTTATTATCTCAGACCTCTTTCTCTCCCTCTTTTCCTATCGACCATGAAGTAAGCAGCTTTTCTCTGCCACACCCTTCAGCCACGACCTTTTGCCTGGCCCCAAAGCAAGAGAGCCAGCCAAACGTAAATGAACTCTCTAAAACCCAGGAGCCAAGATCAATCTTTCCTCCTTTTTAGTTGTTTATGTCAGGTATTTTGTGTTTCTGTGACTAAAGTTGACTAATACAAACCTATTTGTTTTCTGTGTCTACTGATAACATCCCCCCTTGCTAGACTGTTAACTCCATGAGGGGAGGCCTTAGGTTTATTCTCTGGTTTAACCCAAGGATCTACCCTGGAGCCTAAAACATGGTACATATAAAACAATATTTGTTCAATGATAAAGGCAATGGAGTTCAAGGGACCTGCTGTTAGATTTAAGCAGAACCTAGTTTGAATCCTAGTTTGGTCAATCACCAGATTCATGATCTTTGACAAGTTATTAAACTCTCTAGACTTTTATTTTCTCACAGGAAAATCTGCCTCACAGGGTTGTGGTGAGAATAAATAAGATATTACTTGAACAGTGCATGTCCCTTGGCCCTTCATAATTGATCATTCAGGGCTGCCATGTCATCACATTAACATTAGATTTTATCTTTCCTGCCTCAAGCAGCCGGTGTCCAGGGATTTGTGATTGGATTGAAAGCAATGAGTAGTCCAAGGTTCACTTTTGCTACTTAAAGAGAGTTCAATTTTCCACCATAGGAGAAGATAATATCTTTCCAAACTCAGGGGCATGAATAAAACACATTTAACTCATAGCATGTTTGTGCCAGAAGCATTGTGGGAGGTCATCTGGTTGAAACTTTATTTTATCTTAACAGGTAAGGAAATGAAAGCCTGAGGTAAAAGGTTTTACTAAAAATCACAGAGCTTGTTAGTACAGAAGAGGACCCGAAATTTGCTTTCTGAATTTCCAAACCAACCTTCTTTCCACTCCATATAGCATGGAAACTGTTATTGTAAAGAATTACAAAGTTTTCACTCTGTACAAGTTTAGGACAAAGAAACAAGAAGTAATGGAGCTTATGCCTGAAGTACCAGAGTGTCTCTCTAGATCAGTAGCCATGGATAAAACATGCCAATCATCTTTATGACTCATAATTAATGGTTTGCACAAGAATAAACATCAGACAAATACATCCTGCTTATCACTGAAAGAACAAACACTAAGTTCCATGTGGAAGAGTCTAATCAAGGAAAGATATATGAGTCAAGTCCTTACTGAAGAATTTTTCAACCTTATAGTTTTATATCTCTTAGACTGTACTATAAGTTGCATATTTGGATCAAAATTTATTAACCAATTTGGTCAACTATTTTAGCTGAATTTTTCCCTGAATATTGCTCAAAGGTATCAGAAGTAGTAATATTGCACAGGATTGAGTTTTATTATTATTAGCAACACTTCCAAAATATATTTAAAATGAGCTAACATGCTTATGTATAGGTAATTATAATGCTGACTCCTCCACTTGTTCAGGCAAGAGATCAAATGATATGCACTGAAAGAGAAGCTGCATAAAAATTCAAGAATCTAAGACAGAACCGCCTAGTCTCTGATTAAGTCTAAAAAAAAAAAAAATTACTAAAAATAAACCAAGGAACCAAACAAAATAGTTGTTATGGAAACATATTTGAATCACTCAAAACAAATTAAGATCCCTCCCATTTGCCAAACATTACCACTCAGACTCCACTGCACGGTACAAGCCCATGCAAATCAACATCGTAAAACAATATATGGAATGGGGCCAAGAGCAGACCTCCACACCGTGCAGAGAACTGAATAATAGGAAAGTCCCCCTGGTAGTTGATTATGAAGTTTTTACCTGAAGAATCTGATCTCTTAATCCATCTTAAATTCATTCACTTATTCAACACTTATTAAATGTCTGCCAAATGGTGTTTGAAGCATCAAGAGGTCAAAGGTAAATGACATTTTTTATATATTATCCAGTGAGGAACTTAGAAAAGAAAGTCCAGACCAAGTTTGTTTTGAAAGTAGTGGATAGACAAGGAAATGAAAATAAAAACATCCAAGTTTAGCCAGGGTAGATGTCACAAAACATCTTTTTGTTGGGCAAAAGCTAAATATATAATTATATATGACTGATTTAGGAGGGAAAAAATTAACAGGAAATGTAAACATTGTTCTAACAGACGAAATCTGTTTCAGGGGCTGAAAAGGAAATACAAGAAATAATCTCATCATAGCTAAGCAGGAAATACATGATCAAGGAAAGTCAAACACGTGTCTGAAACCAACTGCAAGGAGGTAGAACATGAGTGAAGGAATAAATGGCAGCCTGAGTGTAGAGTGTGTGGAGGTACCTAGTAAGGAAACTGGTCAGGGCTTGCCCCGCAGTTGAGAGCTCTCGCTTCATTTCACACCCCAACAGAGAGTACTCAGGCAGGGCCGACACAGAAATATGCAACCGATTTAGTAGAATATGGCAAAATAATACAGAATATGAAATAATAAGAGGTCTTAGGTCATTCTAGTCTCTGTGAATCAAATGAATATGCATTGTTCAGCTCTGGGAAAGTGAATCAGTGAAGAGTATTTGACAGTGCAACTTATCTTCTTTAACTGCAAGGAAAGGACTTGGTTTGGTTTGGTTTGGTTTAGCTTTTAGAGCTTTGGACTCCTATCTTCACACACATACACACACACACACACACACACACACATCGGAGCAGCTCATTCACACTTATCTTCCTGCACGTTCTGTAGTTTTTGTCTCTAAGGAGATGGGTTAGAGCACAAACTCTGACACTGGACATCCTGGGTCAGAATCAGACCCAGTTCTGCTAATTGAATGATCTTAGAAGAATTAATACTGCTAAGCTTCAATTTCCTTATCTGTAAAAGTGGGACATTAATACAAAATTAACACAGGGATTGTTTATGAAGCTAAAAACCACTCATGGTGAGAGTTCAATATTTTGTCCATCATTACCACTCAGTGTCCTTAGCAGTGATGAATGTGGTACCAGAGGCCACTATTGGCCAGTGTGCAGTCAGTAGTTTTTCAATACACCTTTGTCATTCTTCCTAGGCTCCTTCCTAAGATATTGATTCGTAGGTAGTACTCAGCCCCATGTTCCTGTGGGATCTCTCTGAATGTCCCCTTTCACCAACATTAACACCTGGAAGTATCATGCCTCCACAGTCTTCATGAATTAAATTAAGCTTTAAATCATTTCTTTTTTATTTTTCCTCTCTCTCTCTCAATGATTGTTTTTATTTTATTTTATTTTTATTTTTTTATTTTTTTATTTATTTCTTACTCTAGCACTTCACTGGACACCCATGTCAAAGGTTCCATGACTGAGGCCTTACCTCCAGTACCATCCAGTAGCAATGTAGACAGTGTGTGTCCTCAGGGCTCTGCTCTGTGCCGTCTGACTGAGGGCAACGAGAAGCAATAAGTGGGTAAAATGATCCTGAGAATAGCTTCAAAGGAAGCAAAGATTTCTAGGTCCTGTGGGTCCTGCTGGCCACAGTTAAGGTGGCTTTCTTCTGTAAGGACCAGTAGTTGACATTATTTCTGAATCCATAGAAGACACATTCCTATGAAGGATTGCAACAATTCCTTGATTCATGCTCAGAATGCACACATAAAGTCAAGTGTATAAAAATTAATTAGATCTTCAAAATATCAAGCCAAAGAGAGCTATCAAAATTAAAATGAGCCCCCAAAAGCCTTTCCAAGTCAAGATAAAACAATAAAGAGTATAGACATTTTTCCTGACCTCCTTGCTACCCTTCTCAATATCTTTAATCTGTATAGTTTGGAATCCCAAAACACCAATAATCTTGAAACATTGTACCAAGTTTGGGTAAAGATCCCCAAAGCATTGTTCTAGCTTGAATTGCTAGTGCTTAGAATACAGAATTAGCAGTCACTGAATCCTGGGTCCCTTTAAATCAAGACTGGGTGGCATTTTAAAAATATGGTCAAATTGGGTCAATTGTGCGTCTCTCTGGATACCGTCTAGTGCACAGAGCTGCAGGAGCATTTGATGGTCTATGCACCCTGCCTGTTTCTTCCACAAAACCCAACTGTCTGCATCTTCCATTTTTAGTCCTAGTGAAGTTGATATAAAGAACATCATGGCCAAAAGAGAACCAGGATGAAATCAATGCTGTACAAATGTACATCTTTTTATACCCAACTTACTTTTAAGAATTGTCAGAGTAATAATTAAACCAAAGCACAGGTTTAACTGCCTAAACACCATAAAACATACTTTAATATTTTTAATGTATGTTTGCTATTGTAATAAGACAAATGCTTTTATGAAGTAGGTGTCAACAAGATCATCATTTGCATTTTATCTGTGGAGAACCAGAAACCAAGGAAAACAGAGGGTTGTTTGGATAAAACAACCACTTGATGTGGAAAGCAAAACTACTATCCAGACCAGCAGGAAAAAAAATCTGAGAGAAAGCCAACCTTGCTTTATGCTGGTGGCTTTCAAAATTGCTGTACATAAAAATCACCCAGGAATACTGTGAAAGCTACAGATTCTCAGGGACCCACCTCCTTGACATTCAGATCTAGGAGCCTGAGCAGTAAGGTCTGGGTTCTTTTATAACAAATATTTCAGGAATATGATTGACACATGAATTAAGGGTTAAAAATAGGAACTTCATGTAAGGGCCAAAGGCTATTCATTACTAGACAAAAGAGAAATAGGATTTCATTTTTTTCAAACACTACACAAGTAGATAAAGATAGATAAATAATAAAGGAACAATCCTCTACTTTCACCAAACTGGATGACTTAAAATTGCAACAGAAAACATTGGATAAAACAGATCAACTGAAATTTATGTTACTTGGCTAATCATAATTTTTCTAAGAAATGTGAGTTACAGATATTTTATCTAGAAGGACTAAGAGCAAAGCATCAAGAGTTCTTTCTGAGATTTTTTTGCGAGTAGAACTCTTTAGAAACATGGAAGACAAGACTGCCAGGAGAGTTTTATCATTTGATTCCACTGCCACCTTATGAAAGGCTTATTACAAGGACTCATGATGACCCTGTGGCTCTGACATGTTGGCCACACTGTCCAACACTGCTTACGTGAATTTGTTCTTCTCTTGCGGCCATCATTTAAGTTTTGGAACAGCTAAGAAAGGTACAAAAGAGCCAATGGCAAATTAAGTCTGAAGAAGCAGATTTTCTTTTACCTAACTCTTATCAGGGGAAAAGCCTATTTTTCAATATATTCCTGCTATTCTTAAACCCAGGCTAGAGAAATCCAGAATACCCTACCTTCACATGCAGAAAACACATGCATCCCATGCTCTTTTGGAGATGGGGAAAGAGAAGAGAAACTACTAAAACAACTAGTACTATGATCACTACCACTATTACTACTTCAAAAATACCTACATTGTAAATAAACCCCATTTTTACTTATGACAGAGATGACTATTGTACAAGAGTGAATGATAATAACTTGGAGGGGTATAAAATATTTTCATTTTCCTCTGATTGTTCTAAGGAAAACTTGTAAAAATTACATTATTTTTTAATGTGTCTTATTAGCACACGGGTTCTCACCTTGGCACTACCAACACTTTGGGTCAGATAATTGTTTGGGGTGCTGATCTGTGTATTGTAAGATGTTTATCAACACCTTTAGTTTCTACACACTAGACCAGAAGCATCCCCCATCCATCACTGTGATAAAAAAAAAAAAGTTCAGATATTACCCACATCAGGGAGGTAGGGTAAATTTGTCCCTGGTCGAGAACCCCTGTAATGGAGAGTATTCTTCAGAGTTGTAATCTCATAACATGAATTCCTGAAAGTAGCCCAGAAGAGACTAGAATTTACCTGTTCCCAGAACACCCTAATCAGACCATTTGAGTCTCTTTTCTGTCTTGTTTAGATACAGCAATGCATTGTCAAAGATGGTTATCAGCAGCCCTCACGAGGAGGATATGCATAACCAGAAGAAAACCACTGCTGATTGCATTCCATCAGCAACTCTAAAGCAAGAAAACCCTGGAACTGAGCCAAGGGGCTCCCCAGTGTTCTAGCTTCTGTACAACTGAGGGTCGCCACAGAACCCCATAACCAGAGCCATGGATTTGTCCCTTTATTTAGGCTTATACTCTTTTGTACCCAGGCATGAATGTACTCAAAATGTGATGTTAGCAATGTTTGTTTTGATTGTCACCTTAGTCACCTGGTGTCTTCAAGTCATGGGATTTGGAGTCACACTGACCGAAGTTCAAATTCTACTCAGTTCTGCCCCTTAGTAGTTCAGTGATCTTTCACAACTTGCCTGACTTCTTCAAGTCTCTGTTCTCTCATCTATAAAGTGAGAATAATAAAGTTAACATGTAAAGTAGGGTTAAACAAATTAGTGTATGAAAAACATGAGCACAAAGTAAGCACTCAATAAGTCCTAATTTGTTGCTTTACCTGCTATCATGATCACTGGCATTATTTATTATCACCATCATTATTATTATACCAATGGATTCTAAAGTTTTTGGACTTTGATGAGTTTGGGAATTCTAAGCCAAAGACCACTGCTCAAGTCCATCCCCCTTTTCTTCCACATCTATGAAATTCCTACACTCCTCTAACTTAACTTCAATGAGTTATTTCATAGTAAACTATTATCATCTTGGTCACTATCCAGCCACTCTCACCAATTAATCAATGTCTTTAAAGGAGTACATTCCATATCTTCATCTGAAGTCATAATCCCAATAAGGCAAATTTCAGTACTGCAGCAGCAGATTTGAGCCTACTATTTCAGGGTTGGGAGGATCTTCCAATTGTCCTTCATTCACACTACCTCACAAGACATCACCAAATAACAGACAGAATCAGTTTTTCCAGTATCTTCAATTTTAGTTAGTGCTGGGGGAAGAGAGGGAAAGGCAGACTGGGACAGAGGACTTGGTTAGTGATAAGAAGTAACTGTGAACATCCAGTTTCAACCATCTTTCATCCTTCCACCCCTGAGTACGTGCCAAAGAAATTGCAGATCTCCTGCACAGTGGAAGAGTCATGCTCTTCTTCCTCTGAGAAATTTTACCCATTCTTCAAAGAGCCACTCAAAGGTCATTCTCTGTGAATGCTTCCCTGACAACCCCAAGTTGAAGGTGATCACTCATAGAACTTTAGAGCTTCTCCAAATTTTATGGTTTAAATAAATTCTATGTTTTCGAGAAACAGTGAAAGGGATTTTAGTAGGAGAAAGCGCTGATTCATTCCAACTATTGGCATTCTATTTGGAATTAGGAATTTCTTTCAAAGTCTTTCATCTGCACTAGATTCTAAGAAACCCTGTTTCGCTCAGCACTGGGTCATTCCATCTGAAACAGTACATGAAGCAGGGTCCATACTTAATAAGTGCCAGTTAAATGAATGGACCCTGTATTGTTAACCAAGAAGATTTAATAGACACCATTTGCTACTGCTTGTCAATGCCAACACCTTGTTCCTCTTGAGTTTCCACAGATACCTGACAGACATACTGATCAAGTTAGATGTCATTAGGAGAAGTTTACCAGAAACGATGTGTTATCGCAGGCTTTTTCATCATTTGATCATCTTTATATTATTCCTCCCAACACAAGAGTTTTAAAACATAGTAGTGGAATAGTGGTAAAAGTCAACATGTGAGTGGCATTATCTAGAACAAGTGATTTGGTACACATTTGCTCAGAGAAATTATAGCTTTAATTTATTCCCAGTCTTTAGAGAGTTAAGGCTTAGGAGACTTTGCTCCTCAGCACCCAGCCAAGCAGGGTCCAAGTTCCTCACCACCAACATCCTGTCTTTCTCACTGTGTCATTGGGTTCATTGTAACTAGCCAGAGGATAATCTGTCATGCCATCCACTCTCACAAAATTATGGAAAACAAGCAGATGACAAGAAGCATAAGCAACAATGGGTTGTTATTAGTTTTTCACTGCATTTCTTGAAAACCTTTCCAGTGCTCCTGACGACAGCATCTGTTGCCATTATCCTTTCCTCACTCAATGCCATACTTCCTCTCAAACCTTTGAGAGAGACCACAGATCTTTGTCACACAACATCATTTAATTTCCTGAACAAAGAAATTAAAAAAAATACAGGGGGTTTAAGTTTACATTTATAGCTGATTTTAATTTCCTGCTGGCCCTTGTGGTTATGATTTTAGGAAAACTATAATGAGTGTCTGAAATACAATTTCTGTTCATGTGGCCTTTCTCATTTTCTTAGAAGAACAAACAATCATATGTAAAACAATGGTGTGAAGAGATAATCTTTCTGATGATTTCCTTTTTTAGATGATTTCCATGCTTAAGTTTTGTTACAACACACATTTTTGCTGGTATCTGTGACATAGAAGAAGCCCATGAAGCTAAAAAGTACTATTCAACCACCGGAAAAATAATAATTTTGATATATTATAATAACAGAGGCAATTTCTTTCATACCCTCTTCTGCTCCAACTCCACCCCTAAGTCTTCTTTCTCCCCTATGTTAGCAGTTTGTATGTTTGTGGGAGTGTATTTGTGTGTTTCCAGGAAGAGAGAGGAAAAACAGTAGATACAGAATACAATGCATGTCTTTCTAATCTTATTTTCTTTGCTAGCTGTTATAAATTACTTCCTCAGTAAATATAAATCAATACAATGTTTTTATAGTAGCTTCATATGTTTCATAGAATGTTTGTGCTGTAACTGGGTGTGGTAGTACCCTCCTGTAATTTCAACAACTCAGGAGGCTGAGGCAGGAGAACCACAAGTTTGAGACCAGCATGGGTAATGAAGCAAGATACCGTCTCCAGAAACAAGAATAATAGTAATTAAAATTAAAATAAATCTTATGGTATAATTTGCTCAATCACTCCCCTATTGACAGATATTTTGACAGCTATGTGGGCAAATACTCCAATATTTCTCTCTCATCCTCATTTAATATCTCCTTGCCCCTTTGAGCATTCCTACCGGAGACAGGGTTAGAAAAGGAATCCTTGGTTCAAAGTTATATGAACTTTAAAAATATTGATGGCTTATTTAAGCATTGTTGAAAGGACTGGGCTGGAGGAGTAGCTCAGTGGTAGAGCACTAACTGACACGTACAAAGCACAGGGTTCCATCCCCAGAGCTGCGCAGAAAATAAAACAAAGAGGAAGCATCCTTCAAAGTGCTCCAGAGATTCATGTGCTCCTCCCACACAATGTCTGAGCCTGCACATTCCCCTGTACCTTCACAAGCATAGACAGTATGAACTCACTTTGTTTGGATTTCCCTGAAAGCAGGTCCCAAAACAAAAACATGAATGTTAATAGTTTATTTAGAAGATAATCCCAGCAATCACTGTGAGGAGATGGAGAAGTAAGACAGGAGGGGAGAAGGAAAACCAAGAAAGAACACATTGGGGAGCCAGTTTACTTCTGCTTTAACGTGATCAACTATCCCAGTTTGGGGTGGAGGTTTGGGGGCAGGTTCCAAGACACAAATTTTCAATGCTAGAAAGGGGATGGTTCCAAAATATTGGGATAAGTTTGTTACCTTACTCCAGGAGCAACTGAGTCTCAAGTATTCCTGAGACCTGAAGATAATGGAATACAACTTAGAATTACCCCCAATGAAAGGCAAGGAAGTGGGGTATTTATTCACCAACACCCAACTGTGGGGTCACTTCAAGGCATTAGCTTTCAGTTATTTCCCATCTGAGCTATGCAAGGACAAGGCAAAAACCTTCCCAGGAAGTTGTTGACACGTCCAAGAAATGTCAACAGGCTCAGTCAAAGGGACGTAGGTGAGGCACCAATACAATCTAATACAAATTATTTTCCTCCAATGTGACCAACAAAAGGATGCTATCTTGATGCTGTTTTCATTTGCATTCCCTAGTTAATGGGGAATTTGGACCTCCTTTCTTATTTGAGTCCCTTTTTGACACTTGAATTTTTGAACATTAAAACTGAAGTTACAGGAAAAGTTATTTTTTTTTGTTCTGAGACAATTGACTTTCATAATAGAAAAATAAATTGACTTAATTTACCTAAAATTTGTGTGCATTAGGGAGGGATGTGGGCAGCAGAGTAAACTCTTTTGTGTGAACCAAAGCTGTTAATTGATGATTTAATCACAGTGGTCCGAGTGATCCTTGTTGCACTTCCCGGGCACCTTAGGGAGGAACTGAGATCTTGACTGTTGCACATCATGGTCTTCAGGTTCCACTGAGTCAACTTATGGCCATGATTCATATGTCTGCCTGCAGCGCTCTTCTCACAGCCATTTCCTCCAGACAGGCTTTCAAAGGACTCCTCACTCCCTGTGAGCCCACCCACTGTTGTGAGCATGCACTGCCTCATCTCACTTCTGCAGCTACCACGCTGTCTATTTCTATTTCCTTCAGGCCTCACTCACTGATGCCTATTTGCTATCGGATTCTAGCTCCCTGGCAGGGAAAGCAGGGATGTTTAATGGAGCCCTCAGGGCCATCATTACTGAAATTTAGCACACTGAATTCCCTGTGCAACTTAAAACTCATGACATTGCTTAGACTAAAAGCTACAGCCTGGCAAACTCGCTGGACTGTAAGAACGTTCAGAAGATAACTAAATCATAAATTTAAACTTTAGATTCTACTGCTTCATTGATTAAACACTCAAATGATTCCCCCAACTACCTAAAACTTCTTGTTATTAATCTTACAGTTTCGTGCATTCACTTTCACTGTATTTCTCAGCCCATATCTGATAGCCTTTTACCGTAGCTATTTTCCAATCACGATTATAAATTGACAGTACCTTAGTATAAAGATGGTTTTATCCTGAGCAGGCAGCACTCTATATAGTTTCTGTCTCATAAACTAATTGATTAGACGTTTCTTGCTAACCTTTCATCTCACCTCCTCACTATTCCAAAGAGTAAACCAACCTCATTTTTCAAATGTAACAACTAAGATTCCAAGGCATTCAGCAACTTGCCAGAGGTCACACAACTCATGGCCAAGGACAAAGCTCCTCTTCCTTGGCTACTTGCCATCCATCTTCCTTCTCTGAAACAAAGAGAACATCTCAGGCAGGCATCTCCCCCTCCAGCCACCTGGCTCAGCCCCCTGTGCTTCAGAATTTTTTTCTGGATTCACTCTGCCCACCCTCCAGTCACTCCATTTCATAGAAGTGCAGACTAGCTTCTTTGTAAAGCCCAGTCAGAGCATCACCTTCTGTAGACACGGCATGAACTTCAGGGGAACTTGTTTCCTCCAGACACTGGGCCCTCACAGGGCCCTATCTGAAGAGTTGCTCACGTCTTTGTGTATAAAGTGTCTACAGCATAACCCAAATTCAAGGCCCAAGGGCATATATCATATTTGTATAATACTTCGCATTCTCCATCATGCCTGAAAGCCTGTCATACTGCCTAAGTACATATTTCACAATGTACTTAATAAGGATGATGATAATTTCATGGACAGAACCAGTTTCTCAAATTATACTGTGGAAAAAATATATGCACACATATAATATGCATATATACTATACATTTATAATTGGTATAAACACATATATAATATATATGTATTTATTATACATTTATAATACATATGTACACATATGTGTAGATTTATTCTCTATTCTTGAAAATAAAATTAATCATATTTAGTAATAAAGTGGTAAGAAGCAATTGTTCCAAACAGTGCCACCTGTAGGCACCAGACCAGATTTCACAAGTGCATCTGTCTAAAGGAGCAAAGGAGATTTTTGCTCTTTGTGCTTTTGTCTGTGAGAGCAACTGAATTACAGACCTAAAAGAATGAATTTGCACTTAAAGAGCTAAAAATTTTAGTCCACCCCTGATGTGAAGTTCATTTATTCAGTGCACTTCCTTAGAAATGACAAAGACCCTGAAGCTCAGGTCAAGTTCTGTAACATTTGGGCAACTGGTAAAACCCCTAAAGGTGACTTCCTGTTCCATGGTTTAAAGGTCAAGGGAACACAAGACACAGGGGGCACTTCTGGAGTTAATCAACAACAGGGCCAGGGAACAGCAACTGACATTTGCCATCTTGCCACTACTTTGGCAATATGTTAGAAGTTTAAAATTCAGCCTAAATCTCTCTTTAAAGGTAATATGTGGAGATCTTTAAAGTGAGTGGTGAAGAAAGCATTAACAAAGAAAACTGTATGGAGAGCTGGGAACTAGCACAGAAGCCAGTGGTCTGTGGGTCTTAGAGAAAAAGCAAACTATAAGAGCTCCCACTTATGAAGACCAAGAAGCACATATATGCACCCAGAGAGTTAGCAAGGCAGGGTAAAGTGAGGCAAATGGATTTTCCCACCTCAGTGGAAAGTATTTGACAAAATTTCATATAAGAAGAAAGAATTCATTATTCTTCAGGTATTGTTAGAAAAAGAAATTTTCTGGACAAAAATCCACACTTTTCTCAGCACTCAACAAGGAACATCTCAGGACAGTGGGGCCAATACGAGATATTCCACTGACAATATTTTTGTACACTCCTTCAGATTATTTTTGACATTGAGTAAATTAAAATGAACAATCTTTCTTTGAATAATATAGAATTGTGAAAGGTAAACATGTCACAATAACAAGACAAAGGATTCAAATTTGTTTTCATCCTTGGATTTGAAAAGGAGTGGTAACCATTCTGCCCATTTATATTTCTAAACCTTCCCCAGAACTGGACACCACATTCTTAAGGCCAAAAGGCTGTAGTCACATGGCTTTTGGCCAAGGAAAGAGTCCAGCAGTCTGGACATAGCAGGTTGAACCATGTTTACATTTTTAGGTCCTGCTTGCCATAGCTCTTCCCTGCATTTTATCATGAGCTGATACATGTGCCCACTGGGCAGATTGGGAAAACATTTCATAAGCATAAAGAAGAAAAGTTCGTTTTTTTTATCTTCTAAAGACCTTTGAGTTAAGCCCAGGCCTGGTTGTCTGCTGTGTTTCAAGGAGATGCAGTCTAGAAATGAGATAGGGAAGAACACTGCAAGATCAACCTTTGACCCAGTGCATGAGTCTGCAGGAGTCATTTGATTAGACTGGTCAGGTCTGTCATCTTACATCTTCTCAGAACCTCTTGGCCACTAGCAGACAGCAAAGTTCTGAGGGACTGGGACCAAGTGTAGTAAGAAGGAGGTGGGTCCCCCATGGGAAGAAGACACCACAGGAAGCTGAAGGAGAATCAAGGGCAATATTGTATATATAGAATTTTAAAAGAATCAACAGTAATATTTGCTTCTTTAGGGGACTGAGATCTTAAAACCACCCTGTTAATGAATACTGAAGAACCAGGAAAAATCTGGATGAAATTCCCTAGTAATGCTAATGTGCTACTGATTAGTTCCCAAATCACTTACACTCCAGAGAAGAACCTGTAGCTCTCCAGAGACTTCTTCCCATATTGAAAGAACTTTAATTTTTCTTATTTGAGGCTACTTGTGGCCACTGTCCCCCTGGCAAGCTTCTTTTCAAACTGTGCAGTGTACTACTGTCAGACTATAAAATGTGGCATGCTAAAATAAGTCGCCGGCCAGTGTAGGAAAAAGAATTGTAGGCGGACAAGCAAAGATGGATTTGGCAAGAAAGGATGTAAGGGGGATTTCCAAAATCTCCTAACTGAACAACAACAATAACAGTGGGTTAGTGAAGGGAATCCACCAATTGCAAGAATGTAATATTTTTTAAGGGAAGGAGAGATTCACAAATATGAAAAACAAATGTTAAGAAGGTCTTCTAGAACCATCGTTCTGCCACAAAGGGAAAAAGGGAAAAGTGGCTTTATAGAAACACATGTCACAACAAATGCCAAACTGCCTTCCTGTCAAGGCCTCACCACAGATGACTTTCAGATCTCTGAAGAGGAATTACTAAAGGTTTAGCTCTCCACTATATTAGCAAGTATTTTTCAAGGGTCCATGCTATCTCCATTTACAGTTGCTGATAACTGTGGGATCAGAGTTCATTTTTAGCCAGTAAAAGGACTCTTCGAGGTGGGGAATGGTTTGAGCCCAGACAAACCACAGGAAGTACAGAGTACACATTCAAAGTTCTCAAAACAGCACATACATCACCAAGAACATGGAAGACAGTCTTCCAGTCCTGGCCTCAATTTTGAGTGACTCTCTCATTGTGAAGAGTCCTTTTTCTAAATGCTTCTCTGCACCAGAAAGAAAAGGAAAAAAAAAAAAAAAAATGTCCGGCCCTGGTTTTACCACTAGGACAGATCCTTTGCTTTAGTCAAATGACAACTTCTAGGGTTTCTGGCTACCCACATACAATTTATAACCAAGTCCCACAAACTTATGTGACTTTAGAGAATCAGGAAGTGCTGGGGCCCCTCTCCCACAGTGACAATGTGCTCAGGCTGCTCAGTGTTAGCCACAGAAGCTTCAGTTGTTAACAGCTCTGACCACCAGAGGAAATGTGTGAAGAGACTCACCGCAGTCAGCCATGGAAGGAGAAAACAGGACCCAACATGGTGCGCAGAAAAAGCAACTGCTTTGGCAAGTTGTGGTCTGGAGCTATGAGAAAAGGAAATACAGTTACCAAAACAGAACCAGGGCAGAAGAAGGTCTAGAATGCTCCTTCCTGAATCCATATACAGACATGACCCTGCTGACCTCACTGGTCATCAAAACAAAGCAGACAGATTGTCCTGGTTGATGAAGAAATACCAGTGCAGAGAATACCTTCTATTTCCATAGAATGCCTTCCATTTCCATAAAATTTTGATGTATTTAAATGATATTTATATCCCACTGCTTATCATGTATGTTCTTACTATACACTATACATGATCATAAGCAGTTGTTTTTCTCTCAGAAACTTGCTGATACAAACCAAGAAACTTTTCCAAAACTTATTTCTATTGGAGAAAATATGAAGGCCATCCACCTCTTTATATGATTATATGTAGGAGGCATATTTTGGATAGGTGCATCACTCTACTTTCTAATCTTCAGGTCGGTGAATTAGCCTAAAAAGTCATCTTTGACAAACTAGTTCTCAACTCTTTGCAGCACAAAACAACAGCACCTAGCAATACAGCCATGAATAGAAGATAGAAAATGGCATAGAGGAGAAAAAACAGGTTCCAAGCTGATGTTATCTTGGTTTGTGTCTTCTTCAGCTATTTCTAGCCAGTGAGGGACAATGGTGATTTTTCTTTCCAATTAATGATAAAATAGCATATTTTCCAAATTTTATGATTTAGGATGCCATTAGGTATGTGATGAAACTGTCTCTAAAGAAGGGGAAAATAAAACATCATATCCCTGAATTCCCCTTTCTGTTCCCACAAACCTAGCCAATTTAGGGAAACCACGAGACCAAGCTTGGGTCAGAAAGTCTAGATACATATGAACCCAATAGACACAGGCTTTCTTTCATGTGCACAGGGAAATAGGGCAAGTTAGAGTCATCTGTAGAGAGCTGCTGTCTTGCCTGTACCCAGGACAGTTGCTCCTTGGGATGCTGGTCCTATGAGCAAACTGTGCAAGTTAATGCTGGTGATGTCACTCACTACTTCTATAGTCTAATGCATAAGATTTCTCTTTGAGTGGAGACAGGTGCAGAACTGAGGGCCCTGTAAAAAGAACATATATCACTCGTTCAGCTGGCCACCACTGGACAAAATTCTGTGAGGGGGAGAAGGCATGTGTGGCAAAACACCTTGAGGGATGGAGGTCCTCTCAGCCTGTTGCCACTGGACTCTTCTCAGCAAGTTTTCCTCAATAAATTATGTCTGCCACGCTGTCTCTTTCTTTTACCTCTCCAAACCCTGCCCCACCACACTGGCACAACTGGGCAGTGAACAAGACAATATGAATATAACTTAGGACTCCCCTCCCAGATACCTAGGGTTTAGAGTAGACGGAGCTCATCTTTAGAGTCGGTTAGGGTGTACCTATCTATTCAAAAGTGAATCACTTGGTGAAAACAGTGCCCGGCATACTTCAGTCATTCCCTGTGACTCTGCCTGGTCTGCTGAGATCCTCCCGTGGCCTGGACACCAGGCTGTTCCAGAACCTGTCAGAATTGAGTACATGAAAGATAGTTAAAGAAAGACATTATGTTAGGAGGACTAGGGGAAGGACATTCTACTTAGCTACAATTAATAAGTCAAAAATCAAATTAGCAGCAGTCAATGGCAGACTAAAGATGGCCAGAAATTCTTTGATACTCTTCTTTGGAGCAGTGAGATTTATCCCCCTCCCTTGCTAGCTGGTAATCTCTCTAATGAATAGTGACACTGTCAGCTCTAGGTCTTAACTCTAATAAAACTGGTAGTTTCTACCTTCTCTCTGGGACCTCTGGGCTGCCATTTTAGATGTCTCACTGCCCTGCCTCAGAGACCATATGGAGAGGTCCTGGGATGACTTGGAAAGTCATCTGAGCCCAGCCATCCAGTGGCCCCAAGGCAGCTGGCATGGGACTTCCCAGAACAAGCTGGACAGCTGGATAGCACAGTGAAACTCCAGTAGAGGCCATGTGGGGCAGAAGAATCACCCAGTGAAGCCCTGTCTGAGTTCCTACCCAACAAAAGTATGTCATATGATACATAGTTTTTAATCACCAGGTTTTGGGGAGTGGGTAGTTTGCATGCAAATAATTAGTTTACAATCTCTGACAAGAGTATATGATTTAAAAAACAAAATCCTCAATTAGAAAAACTTGATATACTCAGAATGTTAGTGACTAGTTAAAAAGAAGATTACAACCTACATATGTATAGGTTGTATACATTTGTATATGTACATACATATATACATACACAAGAAAAAGCTAAGGTGATAAGATATAAATCTCTTTTCTGTTGGAAAGGCTTTCTAAAACAGGTGTTATAGAATAGATATTTTTCTAAAAGCAGTATGTAATCTGAGTTATTCTAAATCTTTTCAATAAATACCTATTGAGTATCCACTATGTGTCAATCACCTTGTTAAACACCAAGGTTATAATAATGGCAAAAATTTAATTTCTGCCCAGAAAAGCCTTGCTCTCTAGTAGGACGTTGGTTAATTAATATGTAAGTTTTAAAATTGATTTAAATGAAGGGCTTGTGAATTTTTCATCAAAGGCCAGATAGCAAGTCTTTCAAATTCATAAGCCAACCGTGCCACCAGTGTTAAAGTAACTTTAGCAATACACAAACAATAAGAGAAACTGAGTTCAAGTACAACCTTGTGGACCATTGAATTTCATATAACTTTCATGTGTTTTGACATTTTTTTCTCCCTTTTTTAAAATTGTTTTCAACCATTTGAAAATGTAAAATCAGTCCTTAGCACACAGGCTATATAGAAACAGCAGTATGACAAACTCGTCCTTCAGACTGTTGGCCAACTTCTTACTTCAGTTTTGATTAATTAGACCAACAGCAGGTAGAACTTTTTTTAAAAAAGTGCACACACACAAATAAATGAGTGTTAGCACTATCAGATGAATGCTTTAGATTACCTTGTTTTAGATCAATGTTTTAGATTACCTTGGGTGCAAAGAATAATCTACCTTCTATTTCCGGTTTCTTTCATACAGTTGGGCATAAAGTACAGACTGTGAGAGCAGGCTTGGGTGTGTACCAGGAGGAGCTCTGGAAAGCATGAGGCCCCCAGTGAAGAGAGGAGTCAGTCTGCTAGAGAGGAGGAGGAACCACAGAGGAAGAACAGGAGGGCTCATCAGCAAAGGCAGCCAATGTGTAAAAAGAAGCAAAAACCTCTCAAGGAGTAAAAGTAAGACTTTGGGGAGAAAAACAACAGAATACCAATAATTAAGAAAAATTCCCCCCAATTTAAACTTCCAGTACCCTTAAGTAAAGTTCTTAATGGGACATACTTAAGACACCTGGATCCAGGGAAGTTAGTAGCACAGAGATGGATAAAGAAGAGAACTCAACACATCCTTGTTATTGAAAGGCTATTTCTTGTTTACTTTCTTCAGGTTGGCACCCACCCTTCTTTTAAATTTTGTCATTTGGCTTTATACTGAAATAAGGGCAAGTCTTTGGGCAAGAGGCTCCTAAAGATTTGATGCTTTGTATATTAAAGTTTTGTAACTGCTCTCATATAAAGAGCCTTCAAAACTGTTGCCAACATTGAAAACCAATGCAGAAGATCTGCACAGGAGGCTTGTTTGCTCTGGCTCACACACCGTCCCCATCACATGACTGCAGCAAAGAGCTGGCTCTGCTGGGAGAGTCAAAGACATGCTTGTGTCTACCCTTTGAATTCAGGGACAATGTGTCTCCCTCCTGCATCCTTCTTATGCTTTCAGTGGCATGAAGGTGTGCTCTTTGTCCCTGGGGTAGCAGCTGTGACCTACATTTTCACATTCTAATGCACTTTGTGGATTCCTCTTCCCTTCAGCAGATCCATGATGACCGTGTTCACAGTAAGCCTTCCAATAGCTGATGACTTCACCTCGACGAGGTCCCAGCTGTTCCTCCCATTCTGTGCATGCAGACACCCAAACAACAGAAATTAGACAAACATGTCAACTGACCGAAAATAGGTCTAGTTCTGCTCTGGGGAAAAAATAGAAAGTCCTTACAATACACAGGCTGTATTTTGCGTGACTTTTATGATATCTGCTAGATGACTAATAGCTTGTGGGTTTCTTTTCACTCAGAAGGTCACATGAATCTTCTCTTGGTCTCAATCAGCTGCTTCTACTTTGCTTAAATTTAAAAAAGAAAAGAAATCTTCCAATAGTCAACAGTATTGATTTTGTTTGTTTTGGTTTGTTTGTTTGTTTGTTTGTTTTAAGAGAGAAGTTCTTTCTATGTTGCCCAGGCTGACAAGAAACTCCTGGGTCCACCTGATCCTCCCACCATAGCCTCCCTAATAAGAGTATCATTCTTTAAAATAGATTCTGTAACTCCTTCCCCATCTTCCATTTATGCTCTTGTTACTGCTTTAGCTGTTTTTGGAAGAATATAATAAAAGTTTTAAAATGTGAATGCACTTGAAGGTTTCCTCTTATTATTAATGTTGTTTTCAGTTTCAATGAGCCCAGCTTTGATTCTACAGACACAGAAACTGTTTAGATAAGAGCGACACTTAGGTAACCATAGCTTCCCAAAACATATCAACAGCACAAATTTGAAGTCAGGCAGGCAAGAAGGAAGGAAGGAAGAAGAAGGAAGGGAGGAAGGGAGGGAGGGAGGAAGGGAGGGAGGGAGGAAGGGAGG
>JAJEJO010000093.1:537185-557724 GCA_020662805.1 Glaucomys volans | reverse complement strand
AGGGAGGAAGGGAGGGAGGGAGGAAGGGAGGGAGGGAGGAAGGGAGGAAGGGAGGAAAGACTCAGTTTTAAACAAAACCATTTAACTCATACACCCACCTTTAAAAAGAAAAAAGAATTTTAGTTGTAGATAGACACAATACCTTCATTTCATTTATTTTTATACGGTGCTGTGGATGGAACCCAGTGCCTCACACATACTAGGTGAGTGCTCCACCACTGAGCTATAAACCTACCTAATTTAACAGGGATTCCAGCTGTACAAGTGTTTCTCCCCACCCTTCCCTCTACACTTGCCCTGGTAAGCACCTTCCTCTTCCTCTACAAGGGAAATTCCCTCAGCAACATTAGCAACATTGCAATTGTGTAGAGGTTCACAGTCCTCGGCCAGTAAGGGTCCTTCAACCGTTCTGAATGTGAGGCAGCCTCACCCCTCTCCCTCTGCCAGCCATCTCACAGTCCTACCAGCATTCCTGTTCTGCGAGGATCTGAGAGTGCCCAGCACACCTTGCTGGCCAAGGGGAAGGAAGCTTTCCTTCCCAGTCAATACCAGCCCATCTTGGATGACTGAGTCCTATGTGCTGGAACCTGCCCCTTATCCCAGTCACCCTAGTCTTTAGGAAGCTGTGGAAGATGAAAGAGAGAGAGAGAAATGATCCCTCCCTAAAAATAATAGCCATGTCCTACTCCCTGGAAACTGTAACTATATTGGGTTACATGGCAAAAGGGAATTAAATTTGCAGACAGAAGAAATAAGGTCCCTGATGTTGAAATAAGGACCTTCAGTATCTGAGTGGGCCCAATATCTTCACAAAGGTTTTTAAAAGTAGAAGAGTGAGACAGAAGAGATCAGGGATGTCATGCAAAAAGAGATCAACCTGCCATTGCAAGTTTTGAAAATGGAGAAAAGAAATCCATGAGCCAAGGAATGTGGGCAGCCACTAAAATTGGGAAAAGCAAGAGAGAGAATTCTCCCCTTGAGCCCTAGAAATGAACAAGGCCTTGCTGAAATCTTCATTTGAGCCCACTGACACCTAACATACAGAACTGTAAGCTTATGAATTGGTGCTGCTGTTGGTTGTTATAGTAATAATTAAAAACTAACACAGAAACCACTGGTCCAAGCCAAGTCCACACTGCCATCCTCCATTCCTGTCAGACTCTCAGGTGGAGGCCCAGACCCACGGTTCATTCCACCTGGGCATATGGATCCTGTCTTCTCCTTGTCTGCTTTCTGGAAGTTAAATAAGACAGCAGTGGTACTACCTAAAGTTCTCTAGACGTCACTTCCCCCTCTATAATTCTTGCCTCAGTCCTAAAGACTTTTATGCAAATTGTTGCATTGATTGGCCTGCAGAACACTCCAGGTACCTTTTAAGTATATAGAATCAACTCTTGGTTCACTTGTTTCATAAATAACTATTGTTGAGACAAATGATGTTTAAACCTCTGGTAGGTTCTCAGACTCCAAAGTAAGCATTCATGCAAGTGAAAAGGTTATAGTTATTACTTCTGGAGCTAATATTCAAGAAAATAACTACTTAGGGAAAGGCTTTTGCCATTACCATCATTTTTCTCTCATGCTGGTGTTGAGAAATCTAAACAATTATAGATCAAAAGGCTCTAATCTGGCATGCATGTTATGGCTTTCCTTCTGTAGAAACTTGTCAATATAAAAAGCCTTTGTTTAACTAAAACACAAAAGAGTTAGGTAGAAGACCAACCCTTCATTGGTGATATGGTGCAATGGCCCAGTCCCAAGTCACACTTCTCAGGTACAGAACAATCCCAGCTCTGGTTCTCACAAGCTATAGAAGAAAACAAGTGACTTACTTCACTGTTTCTGTTTCCTTAGGTCTAAAATGAGCAAAATAATATCTACTTTACAGGATAATTGTAAAGTAAATAAGCTAGTCTATTTATATAAAAACCCTGGAATACTACTGGGCATAGAGCAAGTACCATTGATTACGGTTATACTTCAGTCATTGATGACTGTAACTGTGCCTTTGATTTTCCCATCATCATGGCCTTGGATATCCTGAAAACATCTGGTCTTGCCAAATGCCAGACTTTTAAACACATGACAGTCCAAAAGGAAATAAGATGATGTGCTAGTTCCAAATGGCCATCCTAATATGAAATCCGTATTTGGAAAACTCTGCAATGATTCTTTTATATTGCCTTTTAAGATTCAAAACAGTTCCTACAATTATTTTAAAGTATAGATGACTCAAAATTAACTCCCCTAAGCTTTTTTCCATAGAGGAAGTAATTCCTTAAAGCATGAAAAGAAGATCATCAGCATCAAAAGTACCTGGGGTGTTAGTTAAGATGTAAATTGTTAGGCCATTCTGAGGATTTAGTAATTCAGAATGGAGACCCATGAATCTGAGTATTAATAAACGTATTATGTATGGGATGTGATATTCACATGCAGGCTAAATTTAAGATCCATTACTTTAACAAAACTACTTCAGTTCAGAACCTACCTTCATTTGGTGATACTCTATAATTCAGCAAGTAAAAACAACCAGGAGGAAAGGCCAATGTTGCTGATTTGTAGATCATTCTCTCCTAAGACTTCTTTTTTTTTTTTTTTTTTTTTTTGATCAGCTCATAATTTCTACCTTGCCTTTCCTTCAGGAGCTAAAGGATATAGTAAAATAAATGAGATAGCATTTCCACTGCGATTACACACCAATCGATGAGTGGGAAAATGTCTACCAAACTTCAGTGGGTTCTCATTAAACAGACTGAGTTTTAATTTATTTTTACATTTTTTCTTTTATTAGTGCATTATAGTTATCCATAATATAATTGGATTCATCATGACAAAAATCATACATGGAATTTAAGTGACTTCATTTCAGTTCTTAGTGCTCCTACTTTCCCTTCCTCCTCCCTTCCCCTATTCTTCCTCTACTCTACTGGTCCTTCTGTCACTCATTTATTTATGTAGTTTTGATTGTAGCTTTATTGATATACATAAAGGCAGAATTCACTGTGGTAGATTTATCCATGCATACTGTGTAATTTTTTTCAGATTCATTCCACAATTCTCCTTTCCTGTCTTTCCTTTCTCTCGTCATCTTCTACTCTACTGATCTTTCTTTTATCTTGGTGATATCCATCCCTCCCCCACCACACACACCTTTTTTTCTTCTTATTTTTCTCTAGTTTCCACATATGAGAAAAAACATCATTCAATCCTTGATTTTCTGAGTCTGGCTTCATTTATCATGATATCCTCCAGTTCTATCTTTTTACTGGCAAACCCCATAATTTTATTCTTCTTCATGGTAGAGTAAAACTCTGTTGTGTATATATACCATATTTTATTAAGCCATTCATCCATTGATGGGCTCTGGGTGGGTTCCATGATTTGGCTACTGTGAATTATGCTACTATAAACATTGATGTTGCTGTATCTTTATAGTGTGTTGATTTTAATTCATTTGGATAAATACCAAGAGTGGGATAGCTGAATCATATAGTGGTTCCAATTCTAATTTTTTGAGGAATCTCCATACTGCTTTCCATGGTGGTTATACTATTTTCATTCCCACCAGCAATGTGTACCTTTCCTCCCACATTCTCCCCAGCATTTATTATTATTTGTATTTTTGAAAATTGCCATTCTGACTAGAGTGAGATAAAGTCTTAGAGGAGTTTTGATTTGCATTTCCCTGATTAATATGAATGTTAAACCATTTACCATTTTTCATGAACTAATCATTTGAGTTTCTTCTTTTGAGAAATATCTTTTAATTCTTTTGCCCATTTATTGATTGGGTTATTTGGGGGTGTTAAGCTCTTGGAGTTCTTTATATATTCTGGATATTAATCCCCTTTCAGAAGATTAATGGGCAAAGGTTTTCTCCCATTCTGGAGGTTCTTTCTTCACACTTTTAATCATTTCCTTCATTGTACAAAAGGTTTTCCTCCTAAAACTTGAAAAACACCCATGCGTATTTTCAAGAAAGAGAAATAGAAAGGTTTGGCACACTGAAGAAAGTGATCCCTTCAAAGAGCAAAGCGTGTATTGTTCTTTATAACACAGACATCATTGTGCATGTTCATATCAGTGTATGATAAGTGAATTTTACAATGCAGTCTCAGCAACACAAGTACACTTGCTTCTCACAGTGAACACTATTATTAGAACCTTGGTTGTAGTACTAGAGTGTTTGAAAAGCAACCTCATGTGATAATAATATTAAAATCCTACAGTTACAGCTGAATGCATTTCTTATTAGTTGTCTTTTAACTTGTGATATAATTACTGACAATCATCAGCTCGTAAAATGAAAAGAACATTGCCTCACCATGTATATTGTGAAATGAAGGGATTACGTGTCAGAAAATGTGCTAGGAATAGAAGAGGTGACATCATCTACAGCATGGTGATGAGTTTTCCTTACATACCTCCAAAAAAGGAAAAGTAAAACCATGTTTTACCATGCGATGCCAAATATTTCTTAATATGTTTTCACTTTTATTGGTTGTTTTTGTTTGTTTAGGTTTTTTACTATGCTAAACTAATGCCTTCAAAATTTAAGAAAAATACTTTTGGCACATATCTCTCCAAGTGGATTTTTTTTTTTTTCAAAGCATGAGCAGAGTTCCGCCAAATAAATCCAAAACATACCCCAAACCTTTGAGGTCAATGCCAAGGAACCTGTGGTTTTTGCAAGTCTCCCCAGTGATTCCTGTGTGGATATAATTTTGAGAGCTGCTTCTTTGAGAATATACAATGGGTTTTGCCTTGCTGCTGTTGTTGTTGTTATTGTTTTTGAAGTATTTAATGGTGAATTCAATAAATAAAAATCCAGAAAATTATTTCATCGGATATTCCATTTTATAAAAAATCATCTATGATTGTATTAAGAAGCAATAATTGAGTAAATTAATTAGTTAATGCAGAAGGAAATAAAACTAAGACAATAAGCTATGAATTATGTGACTTCATGAATATCAGAATGATAAATCACTAAGGCTATATCATCATTACTAAAGTTGTAGTCACAGGCTAAAAGAGCCTAGAATAATTTTCAAACCTACATTTCCCTTGGATATTCCTTCATTCTTTCCTTACTTGTCAGTATACCAAACGGGTGGGGTGGGAAATGGCCTATTATTAATTCATCAGAAACATGAATAAAATGTTAAATAAACTAAAATATCTTGCAATTTGTTGCTGTTGTTGTGCTATGTTTGTTTTGACTCCAAAGACTTTTCTTCATGCGAGTAATACCACCCAAGCATTAGCATCCTTCTGTGTGAGGTCTTCATGGAGGAGAAGGTCTATGTGGGTCAGGGGTTCTGCTGGCCCATAAGTTATGAGTTTAGTTCACTGACAATGCAGGTAGGAATCCTCTCACTGGCTACTACTCCCCTGACCCAGATTTGTCCTGGTATTTTTGAGAAACAGCATTTTCCTCTACCTAGCACCAATAACAGTGGTACAAGCATCATAGCCCATCGCCCAACACGGTAGCTGGGCTATCTACAACACCTCTCGCTTGTATTAAGACAAATGAGTCTATGGATTATCTCCTCTCATCACCAGTTCCCTACTTAAAATTATGAAGAAATTTATAATGTGGAAAAAAGGTTAAATCATTTTGGTATTATTCAATGTACCTTTACCAATTACATTTGAGTTTGTTTGTAATTAGTGATCTCCTTTCTCACATAACAACATGCTAATTATTTTTCATATCTATATTTATTTTTACAAAAGGATTGTGTTCTTTAAAACAAGTCAATCATAATTTACCAATACCACTCCTTTTTTTAGGCATTTCTGTTGATTCTGACTTTTACTATTAAATATCATGTTTTGATGAGCATTTGTGGGAATTTTTCTACTTTGATTATTACTTTAGAACAGATTGCCAGTTCTGAGATTAGTAAAACAAATGTGTAATTTTTTTATTTTTGGAAAAGATTATACCAATTTGTAGAGCCCTGACAAAGGTGATCCTAATTTACTTTTTCAGGGCATTCTTGTCAAAATTGGATACACTTCTTCACTTTTGTTACTCAAGTAAGTAAAAAGAAGTGTTTTGGCTGTGTCTGTGATGGGCAGTCCTTTGTCATTTTTTTTTCCCCAAGTGCTTCATGGTAAAGATTCTTGAAAGTTGGAACCAGGGAAGCGGAAACAAGTAGAATCCAAAGGAATGATGGATGCACAAAACAATTACAACCAGCCAGTGAAGAAAGCCTAGGACATACCAGAAGAAAGCAGAAGGAGGAAGATGCCAACTTGGTGAAGACAGAGTAAGCACGAGCATCTGGAGGAGTTTTACAATGGCCAAGTGAGGAGGATACAGGATTGGAGAGGAGGGAGGAAAACTGTCATTGCTGAGGATTCACTGTGTACCAATAACTACACTAGATAATTAACCAGTGATATTAGTTGCCAGTGAGAGAATTATAATAACAATGCATTATATCATTTAAACTTTGCAATAATCCTGTGCACTAGTATACTGGGCTAACTAGTTCCCCTCCCAAAATTTCATGTCTGCTTAGAACTTCAGAATGGAATCTTATTTGGAAATAGGGTCTTCACAGAGGTCATTAGTTAGCTTGAGGCCAAACTGGATCACCCTAAATCCAATCCAATGACTGATGTCCTTCTTACAAGGCCATGAGAAGACATGAACACATACATACGTAGGAAAGATAACCTGTGACAGTGGAGGCAAAGACTGGAGTGGGGTATAAACCAGACTGCCAGCAACCACAAGAAACTAGAAAGAATTAAAAAGGACTCTTCCTTAGAGCTTTAGGGGGCTCATGGCCCTGCCAACACCTTGCTTTCAAACTTCTAGCATCCAGAACTGTGAAAGATTACATCTTTGTTATTTGAAGCCACCAAGTTTGTGTTAATTTATTATAGCAGCCCTGGGAAGTAAACACAACCAAGTATTTACTCTCATCTTACAGATGAATTCAATATGTTCTAAGATCCTCTAAGTGACCTAACTAGAATCCAAACCAAAACGGCCTGACTACAACCGTGCTATTTTTACCACATTTTGTTGCTTCACAGGAGCCTTTGATTGTAAGCCTAACTTTGTCACCAATTATCTGAGTGACTTTGAAAAGTTCATGTAAACTCTGTTGGCCTTAGTTTCTTATGGGTAAAACAAAGTGACTAGACTGACTGATTTCTTTTTTTTTATTCTCATTAGTTACACATGACAGTAGAATGCATTTATGCATTTTGTTGTAGAATCACATTGGTTGCACCAATTTGCATTCCCACCAGCAATGTGTAAGTGTACTTTTTTCCCCACATCCTCACCAACATTCATTGTTGCTTGTATTCCTCATGATTGCATTCTGATTGGAGTGAGATGAAATCTTAGAGTAGTTTTGATTTGCACTTCTCTAATTGTTAGAGATGTTGAACATATTTTCATATATTTGTTGATCGATTGTATTTCTTCTTCTATGAAGAGTTAGAGATTCTGAAAAAAAAAACAAGCAGAAATCCTTGAAATGAAGGAAACAATAAACCAAATTATAAATTGAATGGAAAACATCACCAACAGACCAGACCATTTGGAAGACAGAACCTCATGTAATGAAGACAAAACATATAATCTTAAAATTAAAATTGACCATGCAAAGAAGATGGTAAGAATCCATGAACAGAACTTCCAAGAATTATGGAATAACATAAAAAGTCCAAATTTAAGAGTTATCAGGATGGATGAAGTTGCAGAGATACAAATTAAAGGAATGCACAATCTTTTCAATGACATAATATCAGAAAATTTCCCAAACCTAAAAAATGAAATGGAAAATCAAATACAAAAGACATACAGGACCCCAAATGGACAAAATTACAGCAGACCCACACCAAGACACATTATAATGGGAATGACTAAAATACAGAATCAGTACAAAATCTTAAAGGCCATGAGAGAAATAAAAGCAAATTACATAGAGGGGGAAACCAATTCAGATCTCAACTGATTTCTTAACCCAGACCCTCCAAGCTAGGAGATCATGGGACAATATATTTCAAGTGCTGAAAGAAAATGGATGCCAACCAAGAATTTTATATCCAGCAAAATTAAGTTGCAGATTTGAAGATGAAATAAAAACCTCCCATGATTTCTGAGGTCCTTTTTTCTCTACATCATTCTACAAGTCAGCTGCCTGGCTAATGGCGCCAATTCAGGAATACCTCCTGACAAGGGAGACTCAGTGACCCTGTGAATCCTTGCCCTAACTCCACTGATGGCAGTTGCAATGCCCTGCTCCACTCACACAATCCTGATCCACAACCAGACTGTGTAATGAAGGTAGGAAGGAAGGGAGGCTTGCGATTCTTAACATCATGGAATTTGAGTCACCAATCTGTTGGTATCAGATGCCAAGTCATATCTTATTAAAGAAATATCTTGGAAAAAATTACCATGTCAGAGTAGAACATTTTGCAATCAACTTTTCCCCCTATCCTTGACTTCAATGACTGGTTTACTGTATAAGCCACTCCTACTTTAGGGCTCGTGACCTCTCCCCATGTTCTGGCATTACAGACACCTTGAAATTTAGTTACTACCACTCTCCAAATTATAAGTAAAGGATGTTATGAATGGCCTGAACTAATTGTTAGTACAACTCTGTTTATACAATAAAAAACAAAATAATTATAAGAGTTTCCTATTACAAGATGCCTGTTATGTACCAGAATGAGCACTACACATGCAGTATCTTATTCAGCCCTCAATACTCTGGACATTGTAGTTATTATTACTTTTTTAGGAAGAATATGAGAACCAAGAAGTTCAGTATCATTTATTCATTTAATATACATGTATTAAATACCTCTAAATATACATAGCACTAGGGATAAAAAGAATCAATAAGAGATCATCACTAAGAAAAATCAATTTTAATTAAATATATGCACAGAGAGGGAAAATTTGGAAAGTTGTATTCTAAAATGTTAAGAGTTACATTTGGATAAAGAATAACTTTTATTTTCTACCTTTTATTCCAGGAATATTGATTATCTTTGCAATCATAGAAGAAAACCATTTTGAAAAGAAAAAATTTTCATCCTCAAGGGACTTACAGTGCATGTAGCAGACTTATCAATGCTTATTTATGTGCTGGTCACACATGACTCATTAGTGATGAGAGTAGATTCAAATCAAAGACTATGAGAATTCCAATCTCATTTTATCTTCTCTATCCCAATAATCTCTTTGGTAATACATTTGTTGGCCTGGAGGTTAGTTTATATTCATTTTTCTTTACTGAAATTAAGTTGTAGGCTTCAGAGGGAAGTGCTGATGATACACTCTGAAAGATATGCCCTTTGTGGCCTCACCCAAAATTGCTGGTATCCTATCCTCCTTTCTTTCTCCACCCACAGATCTTTGTACCAAAGGAAATGTGAGGGTGGTACCTGTGACAATTTGATCTGATACACTGTTCCCTTCGAATGATGTGCTGCCGATGCACTTAAGAGCTTCTAAAATATTCATCATGCAAATTATCTTACCTTTCTGATCACTTAAATCGGAAATTTTATACATATTTCATGATAAAAACTGCACCAGCCTATGATTAGAGTTTACAAAAGAATGTCCAAAAGGAAGTTCCAAACTCTTTCTTCTGACCTCATTTACTCATTTGCAAAATAAATATTTATTGAAAGCTTAATATTTCAAAATCTCCCCTCAAATACCTACTAAGTCAGAGAATTTAAGTTTTGCTATATGTCTACCTTGGATTGTCTTTCCAGTTCTTTAGCAATAGTAACATAGGGGTTATTAGAATTATTAAGATTTTTCTAACTTTATTAATTTGTTGAATCTCCTCTCTTACAATTAACCCAGAGCTCATAAACAATTTGGCTACATTCTTGACAGTCCTTGTTGATCTACTGAGCACAGAGTAAGTAGTGAATAAACACTCACCAAAAGACTAGTTTATTGTTGTGATTAGGATCAGGGGATCTTTCTCTAAATCTCAAAAATAATATATAATCATTACTTTCCTTTTATAAGTTATAGGATGATTAATTCTTAATTTAATAGCTATTCAACAACAAAACTCCCCAATTCACTTTAGTTTTCTGATATATTTTTTCTGCCTCCTCTATTTGATACAGAATGGAATTTGTATTGCTTGGTTTAAAAACAAACAAACAAACAAAAAGCCTTTAAAGCATATACATGGTACCAAGTCCATTTTGAACTATTTTGTTCATCTCTCCTCCTATAACCCTTGTTTATTCAGTTTGGTTTCTATGATCAAAAGACAGAAGTACAAAAAAAAATTAGCTTAAATATTTTAATTGGCTTTATTTGCTCTTCTGGGGTTGGGCCACACTTCATCCTATAAACTAAAATGAAAACTGCAGTGAGCTGAGCACAGGAGGTTTATATAGACAGCAAAGTACTGAAGAAAGAAAAAGAAAAAGAAAAAGCAGATTGGTCATTTCAAAGTTACTTTCCTTATAAAGTGGAAACAGAAAAAAAATAATTCAAAAAGAAAAAAAAAAATCAGCCAGGTACAGTGGCACATGCCTGTAATCCCAGTGACTTGGGAGGCTGAGTTAGGAGGATCATGAGTTCAAAGCCAGCCTCAGACAAAGAGAGGCACTTAGCAACTCAGTGGGATCCTGTCTCTAAATAAAATATAAAATAGGGCTGGGGATGTGGCTCAGTGGTTGAGTGCCCCTGAGTTTAATCCCTGGTACCAAGAAAAGAAAATACCTTGGTTTTAGAACTTCACTTGTGCCATCTGAAATTAGCCTGTATCAAATACCTCTGGGAATTTGGCTTTCATCTCTCATTCTCCTGATTTGTCAGAAAGCCAGGTAAATAGCTTTGTTTCAGTTTAGGGCATGGAATTTAGTGGGTTGATTCCACTTCAATTTAGTCCATTGGATCTAGTACAGGAGTTCAGACCAAACCAATGACCTCCTGCAAATTTTCTTTGACACTGTACAAAATATCACACAACATTGAAAGTTGTGTAAGGTCACTGTCCTCAAAAATAGGAAACAATGCAAGAGTCTGATAAGAGAGCAGGTGATTTAGAACAAGTGTCACTTGTGATGAGCTCACAGCAGCAGGCCACAGCACAATTCCCTATGTACCATGAGCTTCTCCTTTGGTAGTCACCAAAGAAGAAAAGAAAAGAGGGAAGGAGGGAGAGAGGGAGCAAGGGAAGAAGGAAAATATAAAAAAGAAATGGATTTTGAATTCATTCCCAAAAAGGAAGTTTCTCCTAACACATAATAAAATGATTAAGAAATTTGTAAATCATTAAGAGATTCATTTTTTTAAAATTTATCATGATTTCAGAGGGGCAGCACATAGCTGGGGAAATCCATCAAGAACCCATTCAGAAAAAAGGGTGTGTCCCTTTAAATGAGGGATGTTTTTAGGATTATTGCTTCTTTTCATAAATTGGATTATTCAAAATGTTGTTATATAATTTGAATGAAGAAGAGAAATAGTAGCCTCTTAAGGAAATAACAGTATTGTGCTTTTAGCCCAAACCAATGATGAATTAAAGTTAAACTATATTTTAAAGTCACTATTTAAATCACAGGCATTTTCAAAGGTAAGCAATTGCCTGAAAGTCACATTATATGTTTATAAAACAAATTTGAACAAAAACCAAAATATCGTGGGCTAATTCTATTTAAAATCTTACATTTGATATTTCCTACTTTAAGATAATCTTTCAAGAACTCAGCTGAAAATGAGGTTAAAGACAGATTGAGAAGACTGCAAGTGAAAATCAAAGTCCAAAACAGAAATGTAGTCCCTGGCAGCCATGGGTTCCCCCAACCCATCTCCAACCTATTTATTCCATTTGAAGCTTTTCTCTAATTCAGCACATTTTCCTTTTCCTCATACCTCTAACCCTCAGCCATCACTGTATATCCTTCCAACATCAGACCACAGAACCTGCCCAAACATGGGACTCTCCCTCCTCAAGAATGCCAACCCCTGGCTCCAGCCTGTCATCTGAGGTTCACATGTCACCTCAATACTGGGGACTGCCTCCCAAAACACTAAATTCTAAACTCATGATTATGTTCATTCAGGCTTCCAAATTATGTGAAAGAAACTAAGTGTCTAATTTATCATATATGAAATTTATCATAAGTGAACCATAGTTAAAAATAGCCAGAACAGGAATAACTAGCTTTCAGTGAGTACTTAAGTTATATCAGGAATGATTCCCATGTATTATCTCATTTTATCCTCACAGAACCCTAAAAGGAAGTTTTCATATTGTGTCCTAATTTGCAATTATTCAGAGGTTCAACGTAGTTAAGTAGCTCATTACCTTTGACAGAGATGAATTTCAATGCAGTCAGCCACCATCTGGGGCCCTTTCTCTGACTCACCACACTATCCTACCTGAGATAACTGATAAGTAGCTGAATAACCAACAAATTTCTGACACCACTGCAAACAGTGATCACAGAAAGCAGGTACATAGCACAAATCAATCAAAAGCAAAAGAACTACTGAGTTGAAATGCCCAAGATCTATGTTGCAGTTGCAATGCTTACCAAACACACATGCACACATACTTACACACACAGTGAAAATCTGCTGAAAATGCTTTTTCAGGGGTACCAGGATTAAGTAGAAAGAGACACCAGAAAATATGTTATAATCTCATACGTTATTTTACAACTGAAAATTAAGGACTTGTAGTGACTCTGCAACAGTTAAGATGAAAATGCCATTGGTGTTAAGAAATAACTATTATCAAGTCACCCACATCTGTCTTCCAATCTAGTATAACTCCAGAAATAGACACAGATGCAATCAATAGAACCACTCATGACCTGACTGGCAGGTAAAGGAACTGTTGTAGTTTCAAGAACCTACAGAACCCAGCCCTATCAACATGTTCTAACAGTCACTGATAACTGCACATACCAAACCCTGTTTTTATCTTCAAAGAAACTTGTATCACCCACATAAATTGACCTGGATCATAAATTGTGCATAGCTGTAAAGATTAAATTTTTTAAGTGTCTTAGTTTTTAGTTTCCCAAGCATCACGACTTTGTCCAGAACACTTGGTGTCCCTGACTCCTTGCAGGACCCTTGGAGCAGACAAATTAAATGACCATCACTGCCCAGGATGATGTATCTTCCTCCTGGGGATTGGTCCTGACCCCCTTCCTACTGCTACCCAATGGTTCCAGCTGAGGCTGCCACAAAAAAGCCAAGAGAGAATGAGAGACAAAAGCAGGATACACACAGAGTTTCAAAGATTTTAACCACTCTTTTCACTAGGATTCTCCTAAAAACATTTTACCGTCCCCTTGCTCTGAGCTAACAAATCTATCCTTTAGAGACAAAAGCCCAAAGGCAGGTGGGGAATGACCTGTCAGATATCATCACCAATAAGTGAACATAAAAAAGACTCAATGAGGAAAAAACATTTACTCAGATAGTCTCAGTGATATAACAATCTCAAAGTTACCCGAAGAGATGAGCCTGCCACAAAGGAATAACAGAAACTATGATCACACAGTCACTGATTTGTCACTTACTAGCACATCTCCATCCAGCTGGGACAACTCATTCTACCATCCCTGCTCTTGCTGAAGGCTCTGCCTAGAGGACCATACATGCTGCCCAGCCAAGATGAATAGGAAAGTAAATGACAGGTTTCACTCTTACCCTTGACCAGTGCAACTAATCCCAAGGCAGGGGACAGCCTCAGCTGGCGGATCATGCTTTCTCTATCCAGTCTCAACCTTTCCTCCTTTAATGTTGCAGAGCAACCTGAGTTTTAAGTGACAATGAGAAGCTCTTCATACTGTCTCCATCTGCTGAAGACATTTAAAATAAGATGCTATCATGGATGGGGAGTTAAAAACAAAATTCTTTAGCATATATGGCAAACTGATCATGATGCAGCAAATGTAAGACATTTTAATCACATGCAACTCAGGTTCTTTTTAGTGGATAATATTAATTGCTAAGAAGGTTTGGTAGGCACGTTTACTAGCTACTCATCCATAGCCTCTCTGCCAGATTAAAATGAATGTGAGCCATACCAAATTCTGGCATGCATGCTGTCTGATTAACTTTGTTAGCAAGTAAGAACAGTCAGTGAGAGCTTTTTCTGCTAGCTGGAAGCAGTTCTGACTTCTCTGTCATTCTTGGTGTGACAATCAAACTTTCCATGAAAGCTTTTGGGAGACAAACACAATGCCCTCAAGGCAAGATCCTGGTCCTCTTCCTTCAGTGACACACTACCAGAAATCCCCTTAAATAACAGCTACCACCCCTACTCTAGTGCTAAACACTCTGCTCAGGATTATTTAGGGATTAAGCCTTGAACACCATAAGAATAGGCCATAGATTTTGTAATCTCTTAGAATTTATTCATGCAAAAGTAAAAAGCATCTTTAAAATTATTTTAGAATCTGTCTTCAACACCTTTAAATTTACCAATATGAACCTGTTTCTCCTGTCCATCAAATTAGCAAGCCAAAAAATGCATCAATTAAAGAAATAGACCTCACATTCACTATGAACCTAAAAAACCACCTTGGAAGGGGGGCTTTCTAACCTAAAGCTTGATGTCCACCTCTAGGGTGTGGATTCTCTGTTAGGGCATGTGATTACTCCTAGAGTCAAAGCACTAGCTAACTAGAAGTTACATATGTTCTAAGCTAAAATATTTGAAATTAAATTAGTGGCATCACAACTAGATGGAGTTGAATAGCGTTTTTAATAATTATTAGTGAACATGGATTCTTTTCAAAAGCATTTCAATTCATCCTCATTCAGTTCAAAGACATAAAAAAGGTGATGTGGAAGTTCAGAGGCTTCTACCATTGGGCTAAAGAGCAGAGCCTTCAGGAGTATATGTGAAAGGTCTCCTTGCCAATATGTGTCAGGTAGGAGCAATGGAGTAGAGTGTGCATGTGCGTGGGTGTGCATGTCTGCATGCATGTGTGCTCTGTGTGTGTCCATGTCTAGGGAGGAAAATATTTCCTTCTAATTTTTATTATGGTTTGCCGATTTGCTCCCAACCCAGGCTGAGCTCAATTTACAACCTCTGCTCCATCCCCTAGTGGAAGAGTCCTTAGGAGAGGAAACTTGAAATAAAGCTGAAGTCTTGCAGTTACAGACCAAGGAACTTCACTGTTTAGAATTACAGAACTTTCATGCAAATCTGCTTCATCCTTTGAGTTTCAAAGTCAAAAAAGAGAAACTCGGAAGAACTAACAATTGTCGAATGCATTATTAAGCCGAATGCTTAATACCAGAATCACTTAAATGGCATTGTTCGGAAATGTCTGCAGTATCCGATTTGATTAATGAAGTTATTAACTGTATGCCTACCATTATCATCAATAATTTTTAACACACATATTTTGGATTTTGAATACAGCATTTTGTTTTTCAAAATTTTGACCAATATAATCTTAGATTTAAGTGTGAGAAGTAATCTTGCCAAAGAGTTTGTTTGTAGTGTTCCTGGAGGTAAAACAACTCAGTGATGACAGATAATCTAAGAGAATCTTCTAGCTATCAGAGCTTTCCAAAGGTGGAATGCAATTTTTGGAAATGAAGTGATCTCCTGGTCCCTAGAGGGAAGTTGGTTTTGATTCTACTTCTTTTCCTTCTGTTTGCAGCTGCTTTTCTTCCTGTCCACTGACATTTCCCCACCTCCAATTTCAAATACTAATCCACAAACACAAGCCCATATACTCCTGTTCACCTACCATTCTGAATATACATATATCTTGATTTCTTCTGACATAAGTATTAAAAGGAATCTTTGCTGACAAATTGTGTAGCAGAAAAAAAGGGAAAGAAATAAGGCTCAGGGATATAAGAAGAGAGATGTTTGTATGATGCAATTGGTCTAATTCTTTAAAAATGACATTTTGCAGGTCCAGTTGAAACCTCAATGTCTCTTAAATTCTACCTCTTAACATTTCCAAACTAATCCTTTCTGACTCTGATTTTCCTTCCTCTCTGCAAATCCTGTTCTTCTACACCTGGAAGATTCTCACTTTGAATTGTGAATACCCTATAATTACTGCTTTCGTCTCTTTTGAAGATCATGATTACCAGACCCCTGGAGTACCTTCTCATGCTTAGTGCCTGAAGCACAATAGAGTCCTAGGGCAGGTGCTGACTGATTAAACCTTTTTAGGAAAGGTAGGCTATTCCATCTATTGCTCCAAGCTGGTGCCAGGGAGCCTTGATGGCAGATGCTATCGTGTCCAAAGTCTGTCTGCTCACCAAGTCTTTCCCTGTTTTGAAAACTACTTTCCCTTTTCTGCTCTTCACTGACCTCCAACTCTTACCTTCACTCAAAATTGGAGATAATTGATATATCTTGAACTCAGTTAATTAAGCTCTGCCTGTCCCAGTGTAGTATCTGCCAATTTCCTCAGGCTCCTTTGAGTGACTCACCTGGGACAATTATCAGGGAAGCAGTTTACCAAACTCCTTTTTCTATAGTGTTCAAATAATAAAATACTTGATTATATACTAAGAGAAAGATGCACACTTTTTCCTTTAAAGGAAGAGGAAAATGTCATTATTTCACTGAAAGATGGCTTTCAACATAAATGATTTTTTAAAATAAAAATGTATAACCTTTGTCTAGCTAAGAAGGTTTAAGTGCAGGTAGCATAACAATGCAAAAATCCAATACACATGTTCAGGGACAATGACATTCTGAGAAATCATTACAACGTGTGACTCCTGAGCAACTAAGGAATCAAAGATGCCCTTCCGAGAAGGTTTGATTTACAAACCTGAGCTCCCAGGATACACGTTAGAAAGTTACCTGAGGAGAAGAGATGTGAAAAAGTGAAGATCAGAAACAAAATCAGCCCAATGTGACCTTGACAAACTAAATGCATTTTGGAAAGGTAAGTTAGAACAATTATTACTGTAAGGCAAACTCTCGTCCTCCTCTCTGCTGATTGTTAAAAAGAAAGAAAACTCCAGGCATCCCTACAGCAGTGGTCTACTAATAGACGGTTATTTTGTTGATGATCCTTATAAGTACCACAAATACTATTTATTTATTTGTTTGTTTTTTATTTTTACAGACTGCATTTTGATTCAATGTACACAAACAGGGTACAACTTTTCATTTCTGTGGTCATTCCAGTAGATTTTTTGGCATTTGCTGAAGGAGATACAAAGATCAATTTGGTAATTCTTCAGGTTGTTTACATGCTAACATACACAAAAAAGCATTATACAATAAATCCAAGAAAAAAGCAATAAACATGAAACATAGATATTTTGTACAACATGCAAATAAATTTAAGTAATAAATCTAGTATATAATAAATAATACAATTATAGTGTTATCTCTTCTCCACTGGGTATATCTCCTAAGACCAGTGAATGCCTAAAACTATAGCTAGTATACTATGTTCCCCCCACACACTCTCTCTCTATATATATACACATGCATACCTGTAAGAAGGTTTAATTTATAAATTAGGCACAGTAAGAGACTAACAACAATAACTTATAATAAAATAGAACAGTTACAACATCATACAGCAAAAAAAAAAATGCCAACAACACTATTCTTGTACTCTAAAGCCATCATTAAAAAAAAAGTTACTTGTACACACATATTTGTAACATTAAGACAGTCAATCTGATAACCATGATGGCGACTTAGTGGTTAACGGACAGGTAGTGTATACACTGTGGATACAATGGACAAAAGGATAATTCATATCCTGAGCGGGATGGAAGGGAAAGGTAGATTTCATCATGCTACTCAGAATGAAGCAAGGTCTAAAGCTTATGAATTGTTTATTTCTGGAACTTTCCACTTAATATTTTCAGATCATAGTTGATCACAGATAACTGAAACCTCTGAATGTGAAGCTGCAAATAAGGGAGTACTACTAAACAATAAAAAATATAACACAATACACATAATAAGAAAATGTAAATATGAACAAATAAATACAATACACAATAAGTTCAACAAAGAAATGCAGTAAACATAAAATGCAAAAAATAAAATGCAAAAAATGCACAAAATGCAAAAAATGTAATAAATTCAAGAAATAAACAAAATAGACAATATATTCAAATAATTCAAGTAATTTACACTCCAGCATATATAGCATAGCATCAAGTGTAATGCCCACTGAGTGATGTAAGAATTAAGCTTTCTATTTGTATCTTCCCTAACTTCAAATAAAAACAACAAATATGTCTGGTCTTCAATTCCCTTATTTATAAAATAAGAAGGCAATATTCTACAATTCTAAGTACATTTATGTTTGGGAAAGAAGAGTGAAAGAAGAGCAAACACTGCTAATTTCCTACCCAGTATAAAGTCTCTTTCCTTACCAATTTGGGGAGAGACTATAATATGCATGTTCTAGAAGTCACTGTGTGACATCTAAACAATAAGATATAGACAGAAATTGTTCAGTGGAGCTTTAGGGAACATCTTTTAAGATAGAGAGACGTGGTTGGCATTCCCTTTAGTAGTCCACCATTTATCTATTTTTATATGTCTGAAGCATGTAAATGAACCTGAAGGTGCAGCAGCAACTCCTGACCATGAGATGGCAAACAAAGGGTCAAAATCTCACATACTGAGAGAAAGGAATAGAAATATAGAATTAGCCTGGGATTCTGCAGGATCCCCAGATTATCTACCCCAGGTTTCCTTGTGTGTGTTTGTGTTCATGTGTATGTATATACATGTGTGTTGAATATTTAAGTCACTGCTGGTTGAGTTTTACGTAACGTCTAATATAAACCCAGTTCCAAATGATACAGAAAGAGAGCGAAGGAGACAGCACAGCAGTGCACAGCTGCAGTCCCAGTGACTTGGGAGGCTGAGGTAGAAAGGTCTCAAGCTCAAGGTCAGTCTCAGGAATTTGGCAAGACACTAAGCAACTTAGTGAGACCCTGTCTCATAAAAAATAAAAAGAGTTGGGTTTGTAGTTCAGTGACAAACACCCTGGGTTCATGTCTTAGTGCCAAAAAGAGAGAGAGAAAGGAAAAGTAAGAATCATATCTATCATTGTTATCAGTATATAATTTTTTAAATAAAACATAGTTGCCTTTGTCCAAGGTAACTTAGTTGTCTTTGGGAAGAGAGTAGATAAGAAAACACTGGGGCAGGGGCATCCCACTGTGATCCATAGCCAACCACAGTGAAGCATTTGTCAAACACCCTGACTTTCAAAACCTGAGTAATAATTTTGTAATGTCTAGCACCACCCTTCATTTCAATGATAAATGACTTTTCTTCATTTCATGTATGGCAACAGCCACAATCTCCGGGCCATTACCTGGAGATAAGAACCCCAGATACCAGCAGAACCTTTGCCCATTGAGATGGTACAGCAGGGCGGTGGCCCCAGACGGAGATCAAGCTCAGGAGGAACACAACATGGCCATGAACTAAACGTTGAGATACACGGGCACCCCCTGCAAATACCCAGGCCTCAAATTGTGTGTTATTCTCAAAAAGCCAGGAAAACAGTGAAAATGAGAAGCAGACTTCTTTTTAAAAAGTAAATACTGAATGATTCTTTAGGAAATCCCCAAAACTTTACTCAGTTGTTGGACAGAAAAATTGTCATCTTTGCATTCTGAATTCTCTCTTCCCCTTTCTGTCACATATGCCTAAATAAGTAAGGCTTCTGAATTTATCAAAGCTGTCAATCACTGTCTACCTGGCATTCATTGCTCAGTACTGGAAAAGCAGAGGTATTGAAGAAACACTGGCACTTGCCTTGGGAAACACGAAGAGCAGCTGCAGACACAAATGTCCACACACTACTGTAAGACACTGTGGTCACGGCCACAAGAAACCTGGGTATCAAATATTACGGAAACAAAGCTAAGCTGGCAAACATGATCTTTAAAAATTTAGATATGCCTACCCCATTCATGTAAGCACCTTAGTCAGGTGACAGTACAACTACACAAATACCTTTCGGCACACAAATTCATCTATGAGATTTCTTCTAACTCCCACCCAGATGGGCTGAGTTTCAGTCTTATAAAATATAATAGGCTTATTCTTAGTCTTTCTCTAAACATAATGTTTGTATTTTGAAATAACTTTTAAAAGCAGGAAGTAACATTTTCACTTCCGCAGTGGGATTTCCTCCGTCTCCCCCTAAAGAGATAACATCAGTGGGTTCCCCCTACACTCTTGGATCAAACCAGTGATGGGTCTGCCCCTGTAGCTCACACACAGCACAGAGCCGCAGGCCAGAACCCACCAGCTGCACAGCACCCACCGAGCTTCCATTACTTAGCTTAATAGGCACTGATTCAGCAAACCTCAGCACGCTGGTGGGAAAACGCCATCGCCCTCAGTATTTCTCAAGAGGAAAATTGTCTAGTGGTTAGAATCAACTGTGAGTCATGCAGATGCTACTCCTAGCCCAGGCCCTGACTCATTCCATGACCTTTGTCCTATACTCTCCACCCGTGGTTTCCTGAGATATTGGGGTACACCCCTCTGTTTATCAGTCA
>JAJEJO010000093.1:480384-532185 GCA_020662805.1 Glaucomys volans | reverse complement strand
CAGCAGCTCCAGGCCAGACCTCCCCAGGAGATGCCACGCCCTTTCTGTCTCTTTCTGAGACTTTGTTCTGACTAGATTCTTTGAAAAATTCCTTTTCTGCTTATTTGGGCTAAGTATGTCTAGGGAAATTTTCAGTACGGATATTCTTATTACTTGGAAATTATTTTTAATTCCCAAAGTTTCCTTTTCTTCTGCCTTGTCTGAAAGCACTCCCAACAGAAACTAGTCCCAGAACTGGCTTGAACTTGTTCCATTGTCAGTTGGTGACCTCAGAGGAAGAACCAAAAGAATTGTCATGGTTTTCAAGCCTCCATCGAGAGGGTTCACCCTCAATAATACCATGCCTTAAAATAATGTCTCCTTGAACAGTAAAACATGACCAAAGTGAGACTTTGCAGTGATGCATATTTTAATTGAGTGGGGCTGCAGTGAACCTAGATGTCCACAGGAAGCAACTGGTGACATGTACTCGCTGCCTGGTGAGAATGAACAACTCAGCACGTAGGAGCACAGGAACAATAGTCGCTAGAGCCCGCAAAGGGCCTGAGAGAGGCAATGGCAAGAAGCTCAACATGACGCCCCAGAACATGGTTAGAGTGGAAGAATTACTTCTGGTTCTTTTTAGCACAGTAGGGTAACTATTAATTAAAACAATCCATGATATATTTCAAAATGAAACCAAGAGCACAGAGATCCCAACACATAAAAAATAATTAATGATTGAAGATATTGAAATGCTTATCTCCTTGATTTGATTATTACACATTGCATACGTGTATTGAACTACCATAAACTATTACCCATAATGTTATACAAATTATATCTCAATTTTAAAAAAGTAATTGGTGACTGGACAAGATGTGGGGTACAGATCTAGAAAGATCTCCTGTTCTCCAAGAGAAACGACACTGTTCAGGCTGCTGGATTCACTGTAGACAGAACTGCAATGGCCCCAGTAAGTCATTGCATAATCCATTCATAAGCAACAGCTCTGTACTTTGGATCTATCTTGGTATAGACTGTTTCTGACAACAGACCACAGAATGTAATTAAGGAAGGCTAAGCAAAAGTGTGAAATCGGTGCCAAGAAATGTGGATTCCATGCCACCAGAATTCATCGTTCCACTTAGAGAACACTAGTGTGATCTGTATTGCAGGTGAGACAGTGGGATGCATCTGAAAATCAACAAGACCATTGCAACAAGGAAAGGTTATTTGGGGGAAGACTTTTCAAAAATAAGGAGGCAGAACAATGAGAGTCTCAGAGATGGAGCCATTTTAGTGGCCAGAAAAATCATGCATATGTGTGTATGTTTGAAAAAGGCAGAGAAATGAAACATTTTAAAAATCATTCTGGGACCTCCCAGCTTTACAAAACAGGATGTAGATGCCAGAAAAGAGCCATGAATCAGGCTACTGTGGGCTACTAGAAAGATAAGTCAGATGGAAGACACCTGGTTTCTCCCCACTGTTCTGTCTTGGGGCAATATGAATGAGATCTCATAGCTGGTCTTCATTGGCAGTTTAAACTATTTTTAAATTTCTTCAAGGCTTACTAATGGAAAATGTATTAATAGAGGCACAGAGCTTTCTTGGGAAAAGAAAGGCTTATAAGAAAGAGACAGCACAACTAGCAGGAAAGAGAGTAGATGTTAACACCCTCCTACATATTTCCAACCACACCACCTCCTTCTAGAGAGCAAATTTCCTCTGCCTCTGGCACCCAGCTAGATCTTGACAGAGTTTAGAGCAAAACATTACCCTGCCCCCTCAGTTCACATCCAACCTCTCTTGCTTTCACCAAAGAGACCCTGCAAACACAAAGGTAAGATAATAAAGTCATCAAGGAGGCAGGTTAGACAGTGGTCCATGCTAGGACAGTAACAATGTCCGTGTAACCACTGCCTCCTGCCACTCCTTTTCAGGTACTTGGCCCATTCTATTTATAGGTCCTCTGTAATTATGAAAACATGACAAACTGAACATGAAATATAAATGAATTTGGTTATTGATTAAAATTTTCAGCTGTCATGATCTTTCAATCCCTATTTAATACCCAATGCAATAACCATTGACTGATGAGGAGGGCAACTACTTTGTGTTCATCAGCATTAGTTTCTAATAAGAAGTTTACCCTGCTTTGACCCTTGGAGAAAGACACTCAGGCTTCATCCTTGGCTGAGTCTTTAAAATATAGATATTTGAAATAGTTGTTTAGGTAATTACAGAGAGCAATAAAACATCAAATAATATCTGTAGTCTCAGAATCAAAAAAACCTCATATGATTAAAATGTACTGTTATTTGTTTGCTATCAGGACATGAATCCTCTTCCTTGTGGGGTTGCTGACTTCATCTCTAGCATCAGAACTGTGTTGAAATACATAATATGCACAATAATAGAAACTGTGAAAAGGCTTGATGTTTCATGAGCTCTCTGGTCACAAAAGTTGAACATTTAATCTGGCAGAAACTCAAAGTCCAGGCAGCCTAACAGTGTTTTGGAAGTGTGTAGGTTGGCATTTTGAACCTGGATATGAATTCCAATAGAAACAGGACTGTGAATGGCGGTTAGGTTCCGCAGCCAGCTAATGATGCCCAACGTAATTGGCACGCTGTGTGTTTATGGTAATCATGCTTGGAAAGAAGATTGCTTTAAAAATTCAGCATAATGATTCAGCTCTGCATCAGCCCCTGCTTGCAGTTACTCCTTGGAATATTGGAATGAAACTTCAGCCATTCAGGCTCAGAATGTTTTTCAGTGTAAACTATGATTTTTTTCTCATCTGATGTGAGAAACAGGAATGTGTTTTATTTTGGAAATATCAAAAATTATTCAGGTCCAATGAATGAATTATCCTGGGTGATTCATTTTAGGTTCAAGAACAAGGCATAACCATCAGTAATCTGAGTGATTTTCCTAGAAATTTACTTCAGAAGACCTCATCAGTGCAGGAATCCCAGAATTTAGCATTTGTAATTAGAACACCATGTATTGCAGATCTTGTTTAAAACATCCCATTCATTCGAAACCAGAAATCTGCCTATGGTTTTATATTTTATTTTTTTATGTTCTCATCTTGTCTACTATATAAAAATATCTAAGCAATTCTTTCAAATATCTTTATTTTACAGACTCAATCAAACAGTCAGTTCTATTAATTCTACTACCTAGAGTATCCAGTTGCCTAACCAGTTTCCTCACATTCAATCAAAAGATTTTACAATTACCTCACTTCAGAACTCCCAGTCTCTAATTCCAAGAAGTAGGAAATGTCTACACAGATAATACGTTGCTCAGGAATGCAAGCATACTCAACCATACACACTTAGGTTAAAACTCAGATTGAGTATAGCTTCCTGTAGTTAGTTTATAATTACAAAAAGAAAATCTTCCAGCTCAAAGTATCAAAAGTAGGTGTTGACTTTTGTATGCTTTTTTCCTCTTGGTAAGAGGCAGGAGACAAATAGGATAACCAATTTTTGTCTATAAAATAGAAGGACCACTTGCAACTTAATAAAATACAAACAACTCAAATTAAAAATGGGCATAGAACATATATAGGCATTTCCTTGAAGAGGATATGTAGATGGCCAATAACAACATGAAAAATTATCCACAGAACTAGTTATCAGGGAAGTTATGAGATACTACTTTGTACCTAGTAGGAGGGCTTATAATTTTAAAGTCTGATAAAATCAAATGTTGGAAAAATAGAAAAATCAGAACCTTCATACATGTATTAATATGGGAATGTAAACTGGTGCAGTCATTTTCAAATATAGTTTGAGAGTTCCTCAAATGGTAAAACAGAATTATCACATAAACCTGAATTCTAAATAAAGTGAAGAGAAATGAAAGCATATGTACATATTAAAATTTATACGGGAATGGAAGCATTTATCTCAGTATTCTTAATAGCCAAAAATAGAAACAATCAAAAAGGCAATCAGTTTGAATCCATCCCATTTACTGATTATTGTTTTGATTTCTTGTGCTTTGGGGGTCTTGTTAAGGAAGTCTGGTCCCAAGCCAGCATGATGAAGATTCAGGCCTACTTTTTCTTCTATTAGGTGCAGAGTCTCTGGTCTAATTCCTAGATCCTTGATCCATTTTGAGTTGAGTTTTGTGCAGGGTGAGAAATAGAGGTTTAATTTCATTTTACTATATATGGATTTCCAGTTTTCCCAGCACCATTTGTTGAACAGGCTGTCTTTTCTCCATTGCATGTTTTTGGCTCCTTTGTCAAGTATGAGGTAACTGTATTTATGTGGGTTTGCCTCTGTGTCTGCTATTCTGTACCATTGGTCTACCTATTTTGGTGCCAATACCATGCTCTTTTTGTTACTATTGCTTTGTAGTGTAATTTAAGGTCTGGTATTGTGTGATACCTCCTGCTTAGGACCAGACTTCCTTAACAAGACCTCTAAAGCACAAAAAATCAAAGAAAGAATCAATAAATGGGATGGATTCAAACAAAAAAGCTTTTTCTCAGCAAAGGATACAATCAATAATGTGAAAAGAGAGTCTACAGAGTGGGAGAAAATATTTTCCACATGCACTTTAGATATAGTGCTAATCTCCAAAAGTTCTTTATAAAGAACTTTTGAAACTTTACAACAAAAATACAAAGAACCCAATTAATAAATGGGCCAAGGAACTGGACAGACACTTAGAGGGAAATGAGAGGAACGAGGGGCATGGGTATGAAAGATGGTGGAATGAGACCGACATCATTACCCTATGTACATGTATGATTTCACAAATGATATGAATCTACATTGTGCACAACCACAGAGAAGAAAAGTTGTACCCCATTTGTGTACAGTGAATCAAAATACAGTCTGTAAAAATTAAAAATTAACAAAGGCAATCAACAGATGAATGGATGAGTAAATATGGTATATCCAGAAAATGGAGTATTATTCAATCATAAAAAGCAATGAAACACTAATATATGCTACAACTTTAAAATGAACCCTCAAAACATTCTGCTAAGGAAAGGAAGCCAGTCACAAAAGACCACATATTATGGTTCCATTTATCTGAAATGTCTAGAAAAAGGCAGCCTGTGGAGATGAAAAAAAAATTAGTGATTGCTTAGGTCTGAGAGTTTGACAGAAATGGAAGATAAGGAGGTAATAGCTGAAAGACAAAGTGCTTCTTTTTAAGGTGATGAAAATATTTTAAAATCTATTCTCTTATCAGTTATCAGGAACATAATGTATTGTTATGAACTATAGTTATGTTGCACAATGGATCTCTCAAATGTATTCTTCTAGGCTGGAGATATAGCTCAGTTGGTAGAGTGCCTGTCTGTCAAGCACAAGGCCCTGGGTTTAATCCCCAGCACAGCAAAAAAAATAAAAATGTATCCTTCCTATCTAAATTTATTTATACTTTGACCAACACATCATAGATCCCTTTCCCCTCAGCAACCCTTGATAAAACCAACCTATTCTCTACTTATGTCAACTTTTTTTAGATTACACATAAAAGTGAGATGATGATTATTTGCCTCTCTGTGACTCACTTGTTTCACTTTTCATAATATCCTTCAGTTTCATCCATGCTGTCACAAATGACATGAGTTTCTTCTTTTTTGAAGCTGAATACTATTCCATTACATATATCCTCATGTGTGGTTTTATTTTCCATGATTTTAATTACTCATAGTCAACTGTGGTTTGAAAATATTAAAAGAACAATTTCAGAAATAAACCATTAATAAGTTTTAAAGTGCATGCCATTCTGAGTAGCAAGATGAAATCTTTGACCATCCAATTAGAACATAAAGCATCCCTTTGTCCAGTGCATCCACACCATATACACTATCCACCCATCGTAACTTAGTAGCCTTTTTAGTTATCAAATTGTTATGGTTTAGATATTAGGTGTTCCCAGAAGCTCATGCAGGGAGCTGGGATTCTGGCTCAATGATAGAGTATTTGCCTAGCACGAGTGAGGCACTGGATTCGAGTCTCAGCACCACATATAAATAAATGAATAAAATAAGAGTCCAAGAACATCTAAAAAAAATTTTTTAAAAGAAAAAAGCTCATGCAGGGGACAATACAAGAAAGTTTAGATTTGAAATGATTGAGTTATGAGAACCTCAACCTAATTGGTGAATTAATCCACTGATAGGGATTAACTATAGGCAGCTAGGGTGTTGCTAGAAGAGGTGGGTCACTGGGGGCATGCCTTTGAGTTTCATATTTTGTCTGCAACAAGGAAACTTTCTCTCTCTCTCTCTCTCTCTCTCTCTCTCTCTTTCTCTCTTTCTCTCTGTCTCCTTATTGGTGCCATATTCCCAATTGCATTCCTCCTCCATACCCTTCTGCCTCACCTTGAGCACCAAGGAATGGAGCTTACTGTCCATGGACTGAGACCTCTGAAACTGTGAACCCCAAAATAAACTCTTCCTCCTCAGAGGTTCTCAGAGGTTCTTCTCAGGTCTTTTGACACAGCAGCAAAAAAGCCAACTAAAACACAGACCAATGGCTCTAATACAGTGCTGAGTTCAGGTAACCCTTATTTTATTTACTGATGGCTTTGAAGCACAAGAGCAGTCACACAAAGGAGACACCAAGGTGTAAAACATGGAAAGAGATCCACTGTGGTGCTGCATGGGAACACAGCCATGTGTTTAGGAAAAAAACATAGCAGATACAGGTTTCAGTACTCTGAAGTTTCAGGCATGCATGGAGGTCTTGCATCCCCCATGGATAGTGGGGACTACTGTGTATACACATTTTCTTTATCCATTTATCCACAGGTGAACATTTAGGTGATTCTTTATCTTGGCTTTCATGAACTACACTGACATGATCATGGAAGTTCAGTTATCTCTTCAACATCCTAACTTCATTTCCCTTGAATATGTAGTGGGATCGTATGATGCGGTTTCATAATCCCACATCTTGTGTCCTTCCCAACCAGGTCAGAGTTGGGAAGTATGAGGAGTCTGTGCAGCACAAGAAGTCATAGGACAAATGTTTTTTCTGTGAGTCTTGAAAATAAAGAGACACTTTATAGCATTTGTTGTATCCTCAGGGTCCTTGATCAAAAATGATTAAAGAAACTCATCCTTGAGTCTTTCCTAGAACACTATTATTCATCCTCTTTATACTGCATGCAAAAGGAGAGCGAGGTGGGTAAGTCTGACTTAACAGGAAAGATTGATTAATCTTCCATTAGCTCTCCAAAGACCACAGAGAGATGAATATATCAAGCAAGAAAATAAATTGCAAATAAAAGCCCTGAGAGGAAGAGCAGGCACAAAACTGAAACCTAAAATCATTTCTAATGCACAGGGAAAAAAATTTGTGAAGGGGTCAGGTGAGTTACTACTCAGGAATTTGTCTACCTGAAGTGACTAAGACAGTTGGGACCATGGTGAAATTTAATTAGAAAAAACATTCATGTCCTGAAGCAGGGTAAGAAACTGCAAACCCCTGACAGGCTTTCTAGAAGAAACCATGATAGATGACTTCTCTTCACTACTTGCACCTTCCCTACCACTCACTCTTGAAAAATACATCAAGATACTGAGATTAAACAGGCTCCCTTTCCTGACAATACTGAGAAAGCAAGTTAGAAGATTTTCAACCCCATAAACAATTAAAATAGGCAATAACCTCTTCCTCCAAAACCAATCTTTGCTTCACTGTGCCCGGAGGCAAGGGCGGAAATGGAAAGTGATTAAGTTATCTTTTACACTTTAATTTTCCAAGTGCCTGGTACAATAAAGAATATGCCAACATATTCTCATCTCTTCCCCATGTATGATCTCAAATACCAAATACAGATGGAGCAAGTGAATTGCAGCACAGTAAACGCAGTGATGAACACTAATCCCACAGAGTCGGTCTTGAAATGAACTCACATTGCAATGAATTTAGCACGAAACCTTGTCATTCTTACAATCAGAGAAAGAAAAACATTGGTCTTTCACTCCATAAATGTCATTGTGTAATTCTTAAATATCATACAAATAGCCAATTTTTGTTTTAAGGTCTTCTTTCTCCTCTATTTATTCACATTTTGCTTACTTTCATAAATCAGTGGTTTCGATTCACTTTCAGCATGAATTTCCTAAATTATATGTCTAGAGAGACAGTATATCAGCAATGATTTCAACGCATTTACTGTGCCTGCCCAGCAAGATCATTTTATGGCTCGCTACACAACTTTTATAGGAAAACATCATAATTTATTGTAAACTTTGGCCTGTCTAAAAGGTGGTTATGCTCATTAGGTGCAATGCAGATGAAAATATAATTTCTATGGAACAGAAATTCTGTCTTTTGAGTAATTTAAGCCTAGTGTAATTCCATGCATACCGCGGTACTTAACATTATTCAGTAAGACATAACACTATGATGATGCCAGCATATGGTATTTGAACATTTTTATAGGCTAATGTTTTTCCACCCTAGTTGTACAACTTCAATGAAAATATCATCATAAAATCAAAACCTTGGGAGAAAAAAAGCTCAGTTCAACTTAAATAACCATTACTGGGCAATTTCTATTTCTATTGAATAGCATGCTAAGTACCTTAGAGTTTATAAAAGCAATGTACATATGTTATCTGCTCTCCAGGAGCTTGAAAGATCATTGAAAATGCAGAACAAACACAGCAAGCAGATGGAAAACAACACAAACCAGTAAATGATTAAACGTCAAATGTGAGATGAAAACGTGCTAGAGAATTCAGAGACCTCCATGAGGAAAAGAAGTTTGGGAACATTCCAGGAAGTGGTCAGAGGTGAACAGGCCTTTGAATATGGCATGATTTAGAAATTTTATAATCCAGACTAGAAAATGGGATTAGTAAAACTAGGCATGGAGCAGAGGGGAGAATGGTGAAATGGACTTGGGGGAAAAAAATAGGCTTCATTCCAGCAAAAGAGAGTACGGAGCTATAAGGTCAGTAGGTAACACAGAAGGGTTACAGGACTGACTCCTGGGAAAGGTAAAACCAAATACACACAACGTGAATAGGACTCCAGTTCTCAGCATGTGAGGTGTCATGAAATACCCCTTTGTTTCTTACCAATAATCCTCACTGGGGAAATTCCATCTAACAGCAGGCCATTCGTTTTCAATCAAGAATAAAGCAAGACAGGAAGGGTACCAGAATTACTCACTGAGCTTTTTCTTATAACCTGTGCCTGACTTTGCTGCCTAAAACATCCCTCTGCAACCATGTGCCAGAATCCTTGGAAGGGGATGTAATAGGTTTAATTGGAAAAAGCTCCATACACACCCTCCTTCAGATGAGAACCATAGAGAACGGGCTTTGGAAGACCACATAATGACCTCCGCGATCAACAATACACTGCAGGACCAATATATTTTCTTAACCCAGTGTGCTTGACATTTAAATGCCCAGAGTAGCTCTCCTCCCCACATCCTGCTGTTCTCACCAAACACATGGCGTGGGTTTTATTTTAAGTCGCTGGGGGAAAAAAAAAATCTCAACCAAAAGCAAGCAATTGAAGTTAAGCAATGTGGCACATGGGAACACAATAAAATCAGTAGTCATTAAAAAAAAAAAAAAAAAAGACACAGACACTACAGGTTTATAGCGTATGTTGACCTTCCATGCCATAGATTCTTGCATCATCGTCTCTTGATGCTACAATATTTCTTTAAATATTTAAAGTGAAAGGAAATCTTTATTGCTCAATGGAAAGACCATCAAATAAAAATACACAAAAGAGATGGATCCTTATTATTATTTGTCTAAAAATAGACATTTCATTAAAAGTAAGGTTTAGTGAAGTATTTAGGGCCTTTATATTTTATTTTACAGTGTTTAGAGAACCTTCTGGGTTGAACTTCATTTACTAATGCAAGGACATGCATCACCACAATATGGCAAACTCTGTGGATATTTGGAAAGTACTGTGTCTTGATTTGAGAACTACCAGCACAGCCAACCACCAGCACAGCCTGCTAGTGATTAGGGACCCAGGGGAAAGAACCCTCCCTCTTCATATCCTTTTTTTGTCGGTTGGGCTGGTAAGGCACTTGAACATTAGAAAAAAAAAATGGCAAAGATGTTTTCAACAAAAACCTTGTTTTTTAGATACATTCTGCCCATTTTAGTATTTCTGAAATTGGGATAACTCTTTCACTGGGCATGTGATATAGACACCTTTGATATAGACACTTTTGCTCTGATAATGTTATTAAATAGAAAATACACCTTAAAAGTCATAACCACTTGCAATTAAGAATATGTTCTAAAAATAAGAATATAAAGAAGAGTATTCATGTGGAAACTTGTCAGCATCCAGGACAGCCCATGGTCGGGTTGAAGGGTATACCTGGGTTTCCTCCTCACCTTCACCCTTCAACAAGCCCAGATAATGTGAATATAATGGAGTGTCCCTGACAATGTCTCCTCAAAGCCATGTGCTTATGACAAGTGTCATGTCACAAGGGGAGGATGGTGCATAAAATTAAGGAGGGTACAATCCTTGCCAGCACTGAAAAGCCAGAATCACAATGTGGGTTTGATCATCTTTCCCTCCCCCACCTCCCGTTCACGTAATAAATTCTCAGTCCACTTTATGACAGACCATTTCCCCTCTTATTTCAGCCATGGGGGAAATTCATGGAAGCAAATGGCAGGTCAATGGTAGATATTACATTGAGGAACAAAATGCCATTTGAGAGAAGCAGCATGATTCAGAGAGCAAGAGGGACACAAGGACCAGATTTAACCCTGGATTTGTCACCTGGGTTTATATAAGTGACTTAACTTTTTCTCAACATCTTTTGATTGTTCTAGCTAATAACATCCAACAGAGAATAATAAAATACTGACTCACTTCCCAGGGATGTTTTAACAAGAAATGAGTAATGTTTTCAAAGACTGTTCTCTGCCATTATTGAAGCTTGAGATTTTAAAATCAAAATAGTTGAATTTTTTTTAAACTCTTGCTCCTACAAAAGCATACTGCCCTTGTATTTAATAGAAAACTTCATCAGAAACCAAAGCTGAATCTGAGATGATAGGGGAAGAAGAACAAAGTATATGATGAAGGGAACTGCCACAGAATTCAAGTTTGAAAGCACAAATGAATTATATATTGTCAATAATGAACTACTTCAAGCAATAAGCTTCCATTCAAGTGTAAATCTTCCTAATTATCCCCATAGTCCACACTGAATCTGAGTAATGATGGAGTTCCTAGATTCAAACTTTAGTAGCTGGGGATGGAGGTATGGCTCAGTGGTAGAGCATTTACCAAGCGTGCATGAGGCCCTGGGTTTGATCTTCAGCACTATGAGAAAAGAAAAAACCTAGTAGCTGCCTCTATCTGGAAAACAGGTTTTCATCCATGAGAATGTGCCAAGGAATGTTTGTGACAAATTTAAAGCTAAGGGCAAATACCTGCAAAGAGCAGGTGGTTGCCTTATGACTACTTTAAAGCCAATAATATAAATATAGTTTCCTCCCCTGGAGAAAAAAATGGAAAGCAATCATGACTGGGCGATCTCCACAGAGGAAAAACACCTAATTTTGTAAATGAAGTAGATATCAGTAGATCTGGGTCGAATTCAATCATGGAAACATGTATATTCAAATGGCAGTAACCCTGACAAAATGAACCCTGCTTGAGATGAAGGGGAAAGTTTGAAAGCTTCAAGGCACACATGAAGGTTATTTCATCTTAGTTACCAGTGTTTCAGGGGCACACTTAGTCCAGTTAGCATTACTTACCTTGTATCAATAAGCTACCCTATGGCATAGATGTCAGCTTGCTGGAAGGATCCCTACCGGTTATGATAAAAAAATTACAGTTCATTGTATATAGATACCACAGCTTCTATATCCATTCATCTGTTGAAGGGCATCGAGGTTGGTTCCAGAGTCTAGCTATTGGGAATAAAATCTGGTTGGGGGATAGGGATTGAGAGAAGAATGGAGGAACTTTGAATTATGTAGAGGGAAATGAGAGGGGGAGGGGGTGCGAGTATGAAAAATAGTGGAATGAGACAGACATCATTACCCTATGCACATGTATGATTAACAAGAATGGTATGAATGTACATCATGCACAACCATAGAAATGAAAATTTGTACCCCGTATGTGTACAATGAATCAAAATGAAGTCCGTAAAAATAAGAAATAATAATAAAAAAAGAAAATACACTGCTCTTCAAATCAAAAAAAAAGGAAAAAGAATTACAGTTCATTGTTTGAAACACCTTTATGGCCTAGCAGTACTTTCTTCTCAATCCCCCAACTCCTCTCTCAATAATGTTTCTGTAAGTCAGATACTCTGCCTCCTGACTCTCCTCTCTCTCCTTCTCTCTCTGCCTCTCTCTATCTCTCCCTCTCCTCCCCTCTCTCTTTCTTATACACACATTTACTCAAGCCTTCTCTCACTTGATGCTAAGGTGAAAAGTAAATAATTCTTTCCCTATTTTATTAGAAAATTACTCAAAAGATAGTGAAAAGCTCCTTCAAAGAATTAAGATGTGATGCTAGAAGCAATTCACTTAATGCAAATGAGAGAGAGAAGCAGTAAAGGAAGAACAGAAGAACAAAAAAAAATAAGACAGGGAAAACAAAAAGTAAAACAGCATGTATATCAATAATACTTTAAAATTAATGTGAATTAAACAACTCAACCAAAAGCAGAGATTATCAGCCTGGGGAAAAAAAAAAAAAACAAACAAGACCCAACTGTAGGCTCTCTCCAGGAGACACACTGTAGATTGATAGATTCAAAACCACAAAAAGTTGAAGGTAGGGGCTGAGGATATAGTTCAGTTGGTAGAGTACTTGACTTGCAAGCACTAGGCCCTGGGTTCAATCCCCAGCACAGCAAAAAAAATAAAAAATAATAAAAAAAAAAGTTGAAGGTAAATGGATGGAAAAAGATATGCAAACAACAAACACAAGAAAATTGGACTAGCTATACTAATACCATTCAAAACAGACTTTGAAACTAAAAAAGTTTCTAGAGATAAGTGTCAGCATTTAACAATGATAAAATAGTCAATCCATCAGAAAGTTATAATAATTACAAACATACATGTATTTAACAGAACTCCAAAACAAATAAAGCAATATATATCAGAATTAAAGGGACGAATAGGAGATACATCATTAATAAATGTTATTCTTTCTATAAGAGTAGGAAAATCAAAGAACATAAAGGACACTGAAGTGTTGAACAACAACACTATAAAAATCTAGACCTAAAAGATATTCATGGAATGCTCTAGCCATCAACTGCAGAATGAACATTCTTCTTTGCACACACCAAAATTTCTCCAGGATTCCCTATGCTGCTTGATAAAACAAGCCTCAACAAATTTAATAGGGCTGAATTTATGCAGAATTTACCCCACAATAATGGGAAGTAATAAGAAGTCAAAACCAGAAGAAATTTAGAACACCATTCCACATATATGTGAAATTAAACAATATTCCCTGAATTACCAGTGGATTAAAGATGAAATTATAATAGAAAAAAATCTGTGAGATAAATAAAAATGAAAACACCAAAACTTATGGGTTGCAGCTAAACAGTACTTGGAAATTCTGTCAGTGTTATCAAAAGTGGGCCCCGGGGAGGGAGGAAAAGTCAAACCAAGCCTAACCTTCAACTTAAAAACACTTTTAAAAGATGAGAAAGTTAAGTCAAAATAATCAGAAGGAAAGGAAATAAGAAACATTACACTAGAAATTAATGAAACAGGAAATATAAAAGCAATGAAATTGAAAGTTAGTCCTCAGGGCTGGGGCTGTAGCTCAGTGGCAGAGCGCTTGCCCAGTATGTGTGAGGCAACAGGTTTGATCCTTAGCACCACATACTAATTAATTAATTAATTAATTAAAAATAATTTTTTAAAAAGTTAGTCCTCTGAAAATATTTTTAAAATGTAGACAGGCTTTACCTATATCGATAAAGAAAAATGAAAGAAGACAGGAATAAGAGACATCATCATCAACCTCAAAAAAATTCAGAAATACTCTGAACTCAAAGTATTCAGGAATACTCTACACTCATGTCAACAAATTAAATAGTTTAAATGAAATACATCCCAAGAAAGACACAAACTACTTAACAGTCTCAAGAAGAAACAGCAATTCTGCATAGACCTATAAATAGTAAAGAAATTGCATCAATAATTGTAAAAATTCCCACAAAGATAAACCTAGGCATGGATGGATTCATTAGTGAGTTCTAAATATTCAAAGAATTAACCAATTCTTTATAAAGTCTTCTAAAACAGGAAGAGGAAACATTCCCAACTACTTCTAGGAGGCCAGTATTATCCTGATAACAAAAGTATGAAAAATATCACAAGAAAAGAAAACCATAGATCAATATATTTAATTTATATAGATTCCAAAAAATCAACAAAGTGCTATCATGCTAAATCTAACAAAATATAAAAAGTACTATAAAGAGGAATTTATCCCAATGATGTAGGGTTAACATTAATATTTCATATCAATGAAATAAAAAACAAAGCCATTTAACCATTTCAAAAGGGGCATGAAAAGTGTCCTGATTTAAAAAAAAAAAAAAAAAAAAATGAGAAACCTGAAAAATAAAAAAACTTTCCTCCCCTTAAAAAAGGGAACAAAGAAAAAAAAAAAAAAAAAAAAAAAAAAAACTCAGTTAATATATTTTTTTCTTAGAAACGATACATAGATTTTATTAAGTTCTTACTAGTTCTGACAGTTTACTTCAATTTTATAAGAATTTTTTATTACTACATTATTATGGTATGACAGAGGTATTATCATCCTTAAAACTGAATGCTTCCCCTTTAAGATCAGAAAAAAGAGAAGGATGTCTGCTCTTGCTGTTTCTGCTCCATGTGATTCTGGAGGTTCTAATTAAGACAATTAGGCAAGAAAAGGAAAAAAGAAGGCATTATAATTGGAAGGGAAAAGTAAAACGATCTCTATCTACAGATGAAATGATCTTATATAAAGACAATCCTAAGAACTATTGTAGCTAATAAATGAACTCATGTTGTAGAGTATAAGATCAAAATTTTAAAAATCAGTTTTTCTGTACACTAGCAGTGATCAAAAAAGGAAGTTAAAGCAATTTCATTTATAATAATAAAAGAATTAAAATGCCTGGGAATAAGTGTAACAAAAAGTGAAAAACTTATACTCTGAAAATTATAAAACACTCTTGAAATATTTCTTTTTTAAATCTGCAATGATATCTGTTCTTGATTGGGAAGACTTAATAATCTTTGAGATAGCAATACTTCCCAAATTGATCTACAGAATCAATCCAATTTTTGCAAAAATCCAAGCTGGCTTTTTTTTTTTTTTTTTCTTCAGTACTGGAAATCAAACCCAGCTCTTACACATACTAGGTGAGCACTATGCCAGTGAGCTATATCCCAGTCCTCCCAGCTGGCTTTTTGCAGAAATTAGCAAGCACACAATAAAATTCATATGGAAATGCAAAGGAACCAGTATAACAAACACAATCTCAAAAAGAACAAAATAGGATGATTCATATTTCCTGATTTCAAAACTTACTACAGAGCTATGGCACTCAAGACAGCATAATACTGGTATAGATATAGACATATAGATCAAAGGGGAAAATAGAAAATAAAATAAAAAGAATTAATAATAAAGTATTAAATCAGTTTTAATGGATTACTAAAAATAAAATTTTCCATTTATGACCCGTTGATTTAAACAAGTTGCCAAGATAATTTAAAGGGAAGAAATAGTCTTTTCAATAAATAGTGTTGGAACAAACATACATTCACATGTAGAAGAAAAAGTCTAATTTTATACACAAAAAGTAACTCCAAATCAATATTAGACCTAAATGTAAGAGTTGAAAATGTAAAATTCTTAGAAAAAAATAGGAATAAATCTTGTTGACCTTGAGTTAAGTAAACTTTTCTTAGATCTAATACCAAAAGCATAAGTGACCAAAGGAAAAAAATTAATAAATTGACTTCATTAATTATAACAGACTTGATGTTTTCCAAACTTTCCAACAAACTCTGAGGGAAATGTATTATAGAAGCCTTTCTAGAGCCTATCCTAAAAATGATATATGCTGGACTTTATGATTCCTGTAGTATATCTCCACTTTTAAAAATTTGTACTTTGTCATTATTTGTTTTTTATTCTTGACAAAAATCCCTTTTATCACCTAAAAAAGTGTTTCTTACTACTCAATAACAAAAAGAAAAATAATCCAATTAAAAATTGACAAAGAATTTGGATAGACATTACTCCAAAGAAAATATGTAAATGGTAAATAAGTACATGCAAAGATGTTTGATGGCATTAGTGATTGGGAAAATGCAAATCAAAATCACAAAGAGACCATTGCATACCAAGATGGCTACAATTAAAAAGACAGATATTAGCAAGTGTGGGTGAAGATGTGGAGAAATGAGAAATTTCATACATTGTTGATGGTGATGCACATGACTGTTGCAACACCTCAGATCCTCATTGGCTATTAACTGGAGACATCGTCAGCTCCTCCACTGTGTGGCCTTCTTGCAGGGAAGCTCATAACATGCCAGGGGGCTTTTCTCAAAGTGAGGGTAGGACAGAGTGAGCAAGCTGGAAGTCCAGGACTTTCTGTAAGCTCATCCTGGAAATGGCATCCCATCCCATCACTTTTGCTTATTCTGTTCCTTGGATCAAGTCACTCGATTCAGGCAGGGCCATTGCACAAGTGACCAATGAGGACCATCACAAAGGCTGCCTGCCACTGTACCTGACTCCTTCTGACCCAGGTGGTCTGGTTTCTCCAACTCCTCACAAGCCCAGTTCACTTGTAACTCTTTATTCCTTTACCAATCTCAAGTCAGACCATTATTTGAGATGAGCTCAAATCTCAGGTTTTCAGGAAACTTTTCCTGACTGTACCTTATTCTCTGAACTCCTTCATGTTTTGTAATTATGCTACATAATTTACCCCTTAATTATCTTCTGCCCTGCCTTATTATTCAAAAAGTCTCTTCTCATTAGTGTTTCCATTACACACTTTAGCTTTTTTAAAACTAAATAATAATATGGCTTTCTTTATCTAGTTGAGATAATATTGGTTAACCTCTTGTGGAGTAGTATCGTACATTTCAGAATGAGCACAACATTTAGGTTTTACTTGTTAATAACAAGAAAATTAGTCCAGAGACAAAACTGACCAAATTAAAAATATTCCTTATTTATTTTAATAATGTTAAAAGCAAAATGGTATAGTTCACTCAAGACAATTCAAGAAAAAAATCACATTTTACCCTTTTTCTTCCAATCTCCCTCTCCCCACCCCTGCAACTTTGGCTTGAGATATCTATGTGTGCAAAGGTTGTAACATGTTTAAAGAGAAGCTCATACACTTTTTAGATCTTCTCCGTTCATGTGATTAGAATTCATTTTACCTGCATTTGATGTCTTTTTTACAGATAGAAGTTTGATAAATTAATACATAAATAAATATCTTTAGTAAAGACATAATTAAATCAGGATACCTGTTCGGTGGGAAAAAATCAAAATAAAAGAAATAAAGTTGAAAAAAAAGTCTCTTCTAACAGGACATGCTTCACCTGAGCGTTGGTAAGACTATCAATTCACCTGGGTAGGTTCCATGTGCCTGATTAGATTAGACTGTAAAGACCTCAACAACCAGTACCATTTTTTATATTTCTTCTGCTCTTACACACTGCTATAGGTTAAATCTTAAATGTCCTCCCAAAGCTCATATGTTAAAGGCTTAATCCCCCACATGGTGCTCCTGGGAGAACTTGGAAACTTTAGGGGGGGGGGGGCAAGTGGGAAGTTTTGGGACTCTGGCTCTGGGGGTACATCCTCCAAGGGTATTGTAGGACCTCAGTCTCTTTCTCTTTCTTTCTTACATGCAAACTACCAGGTGAGTACCTTCGCTCCCACATGCAATCCCTATGGTGCTGCCTCACCACAGGCCCAAAAGCAACACAGAAGACTGATTTTGGAGACTAAAACCTCTAAAACCCTGATCTAAAATAAACCCTTTCTCTTTATGTTTTTGTTTTTTTTAAATTTTAGGTATTTGTTATAGAAATAGCTGACTAATAAACATACAAACACAAACACACACAGCATACTATACACTTTAGTTCTGAGCACACAGTAGCATGTGAGTTAAAGCTACCGGAAAAGAAACACCACCATGAATGGAATGAATTTAGTAACTAGAATACATAGATGAATCATATTCCAGCTCTACTTCAGGGTTGTTGGTGTGACTTTGGGTAAGTCATTTAATTACTTTGTATTTTCATTTCTTTATCTGAAAAATACGGCAACTACCATGGAATCTCTACTTTTCATTTCATTTCTGAATATCTATTAATCCACGGTAAAGTAAGAATGAACATAAGGTAATATTGATTAATAAATAAGAAAACACTTTGAAATCTTACAGTGCCTCAATGTCATCTATGTGAACAACACTGGAGATGTGGAAAAATATTGCCCAGGTTTATTTAGGAAAAAACCATGTACTGTAACTGTATGCACCATGTATAACTTCGTGTATAATTTAGGTCATGTCGAATGTTTACCCAATTGAAGGAATAATGCAAATTTTTAAAGAAGCTTAAAATGAATTTTTGGCTGGAGAGCAAGAAGAGGTTGTCTAGAAAATGTGAAATCTTCCCCTTTTTACACTCTGGGAAGCAACCCTACACTCTGCTCTGCCTTGGAAAAGGAGTTTCAGGTTTTATAAGAATCAGATTAGAACAAAGTATATTCCATTCTTTTTTTCTTTTCTTTTCTTTCTTTCTTTTTTTTTTTTTTTTTTTGTGGTGCTGGGGACGGAACCCAGAGCCTTATGCTTGCAAAGCAAACACTCTACCAACTGAGCTATATCCCCAGCCCCTATTCCATTCTTTTATAATTTTGTGAAAACAAATCCTCATATTATGTATAACTAAAAACCAATTTAAAAAAGAAGAAATGCTTAAAAGAAAAAAAAGAATGAAATTAAAGTCAAGGACTTTGCCTTCAAAAGAAAACTATGAATTTCCGCTCAGGCTTCTACATCTTCCCCTGTAAAGGGAGGAGCTGAATTTGTCTTCTAAAGCAGCTGAACTAGGCTGAGTGAACAAAGGAGTAAAGGTGTAACAGGTGATGTGTTATTGTTGTTGTTTTTAAGGCTCTCAGTTGAATTTCTTCTTCCACCTGTAAGTAAATAAGGATGATCCCATCTGCAGAGTTTAAATGGGCACTTCCCCTGAGGACCTGACTCCAATTACATCTTATCTTTTGATCTTAAAATCTCTTCAAGTCAAGTTCAAGGACTCCACCTACTCTCCAGGAATAAAGAGTTGCATTTCCCCAGCCTCCACCCCACCCCCTTGATTCTGGAGGCTTCAGCCTTTTCTCCTCTCTTTCTGCAAAAGAATTCTGATTTCCCCAGTAGGATGGTTCTTAAACATCAATTTACTTTGTGAATATATATTTTTCTCTATTCTCTACTTTTAGAACAATCAGCCCTGGGAGTGGAAAAATTAGCTTCACGGAGCTAAGAGCTGTGGTTCTAGTAGAGGGAGCTGAGTTATGGGGCCATGCATGCCTCCACATTTATTTGTCTAAAATTCATCATAGCTTTTAACTTCCTTCAAACTGCTTCAAGAAACAGTCCAGCTACCTAACTTAAAATTTATGAGAAGAATGATGGTGGTGATGATGATAATAACAATAATAACACTAGTAATTGATGCTGTTGGCCGCCTCTGAGCAGAAGCATATTTTTGGTTTCTGTCCTCGGGCTCCAAAGTGGTTCACATGATGCAAACTGCCCAAATGCACTCAGTGTTTTGGCATTTTCGCTTAATCTCTCTGCCCACTCCCCCAGCTTGGCAGCAGCCTGCATTTTAAAATGTATTGCTGTTCCTATGTAAGTGGAACGCAAAACAGTTACCAGACTTTGAGAATGTTCAGGACATGTAGGTTCCCAGAGATCATTTTTCTAGAAACACAAAGTCAAGAATAAACAAGGGAGCTCAAGGTGCTCCTAGAGAAAAGAATTCTTATACCCAGCTGGCAGATAAGTCCTGCCCACAGCCAAACACAACTTTGAGAAAGTTATCCAGAAACTGTTGCTTCTATTTTAGCAAACCTCAGCACCAGAACTAAAATTGTAGAGGAGTCACCAAAAAAAAAAAAAAAAAAAAAGTAGAGAAGTGAGAATAACAGGGGACCAAGGACAGGCACCACACTTCTTGACCCTGACACCACTAGCAGCTAACCTTGAGCAAGCCACTCCTCCCAGGTGCTCAGCTTTCTCATCTGTGAAATGCAAAAGTTTGATACCACAGTTTCCACCTTGCACTTGCCTGATCATAAATATCTTGTAGGACATTTGTTATGAATACAGATTTCCGGAGAGCTCCCTTGGGGGTGCTGGTTCATTAAGTGGATCCGTGAGGTCAAGGAAACTTCATCTTAATCGGTGACCCAGAAAAATCTCCATATGGGCATGTACAGGACCACATGGCATCTGAATGCTCTTCCAGATCTGCAGTTTTGCAGAAGCCAGTTAATTAATGGTCAGTGTTAAGCTTCCACTCCCTCCAAAGCCCTAGTAGATTCTCAAGATGATAACAATAATAGGTAACATGAATAGTGCTAGCCACTGTTTTAAATGCTTTGCATATATGAACTATTTTAATCTTCACAACAGCCCTCTGAGACAAGTACTATTATTATCCCTATTTTGAAGGTGTAGAAACAGATGTGCAGAGATTAAGTGATTTTCCAAAGGAGGCTTGGCCAGTAAGAGGGTAGGATGGGGATTTAATCCTAGGCATCTCAACTGGGAAGCCTCCCCACTCAACCATTTGGCTCTACCAAGCCCAGCCCTCACGCAGATGTTGAGCAGCTCAGAAGCCCAGCTCAGAACTCCATCATTGGAGTTCAGGGGTAAATAAAAAGGCAAGACCTGGGTGCCACTTCTTCAACCAGAAAAAGTGTAATTCTGTTTTTTTGATGTCAAAAAAAACAAGATCCTATGATTAAAAGTGAAATGCTAAAAATTGTTTCCAGACTCCCTTCTACAGAGCCAAAATGAGCTTTTCAACCAAACGGACTTCATAAAAACCCATTACAACTAAAATAGAGTTGCAAAATATCCATGGAAGAAAGTTGAGCAGCAGCATATGAAAGGTGATAGTCACAGTGATGCCAAGTAGAAAGAAAAATGACCCAAATCAATGACAGTGTCCCACATAATAGTGTCTGGAGATCAAAAATCCACAATACTCTCCTCTAATCAGCAGTTACATCACCAGAAATCAGGGAGAGCCTTCAACCAGCAGGTACAGAAGTAGAAGGATAACTAGAACTGGAATTTGAGGGCCTGCACATTGAACACAGCTGTGCCTCTCACAACCTGGGCAGTCACACCAGCAATTGGACAAGCCACTAACAGGAGGCTTTCATGAGATCACAAAGGTAGACATGGTCAGCACTGGGAAGGTTTTCAATCTTTTGGGTGGGGAGTTCCCATTCACAGCTTGGTTTTACTGACTTGTCCTGCTAACATGATTATTATACCTGGATATTGAGAGGACAGCAGTCTATGTGTGGGCAGACTGGAACCCACAAGAACTTTCCCTGGGATCTCCCTTCCCTTGAACTTCCAAGAGCATGATGAAAATTGAAGAGAAATGATAAGGCAATTCTGCCACATTTGGGCAGCAGCAAAAGATGAGTGCCAAACAGATGTCGTGACCATTATCAGTCAGACTGTGAATGACTCAGTTTGGCCATCTGGGCACCTCCCAGAGGTCACCAGAGGTGTAAGGTTAATGGGCACCTTGGCACGGAAGCCAGTGTTGCTGATACCACACACTCCTCTTGTTCTTTTCTGCTACTGATTAGCAGATGAGGTGATGCCAACCTCAAGGACAGACTGAAAGAGAAACACACTGCAACATCAAAACAGTGCCATCGCCCCAAGAGCCTTCATCACAAATCACACCCATATGTCTTCCCTCTGCACTAGACTCAGAACTCCTGGAAAGAACTGATAAACCGTGAATGTCTCTCCATCCTAAAATTCTCATCATTCATTGTATGAACAAATGGATCAAGTGTTGAAATGTTTAAGGGAAATTGATGGAAGAAAATGTTAAAGTTGGAAAAAAATTTTATCACTAAACTAAATTATTTCTGCCCAACAGAAAAGAGTCCACTTTCATTAGGTTTCAGTTTGATCAAGCTCAGAATGAATGACTACCTTGAACTAAAAGGCTGACTATGGGCCGGAGCTGTGCCGTATCTCTTCCAATGAGCACCCCACAAGTGAGACATTATCACACCCATTTTACGGACAAGGCAATACAAACGGGGAGAACTTGTTACCTGCCCAGTGTCCCAAAGATGGTTAAGTGTCAAATTCAGGATTTCACTCCAGACCCTACAGACTGCTCTCCAACTGTACATAAAAACATAAAGCTTCTGTAGGAAAAAATTACTAGATACAAAGTTTACACACAGCAAAATGAGCAACATATGTGTGCTAATGTGTTTGATATGTAAAGGGCTCTTTCAAATCAGAGAAGCATACAATATATATCGTATATATATGTATATATATACATATATATACACACACACAAAGATGGAACTCTCAAATGAAGAAATGCAAATGGCCAATATAATACAAAAATGTGAAATATCACTAACTGAAATGTACATTTAAACACCAGTGATATATTTCTTAGCAATTTAATAGTGATGACATAAGAAAACAGAAAACACACAAAAGTGTACATATGCAGTTGATGGCTATATAAAAGCATGTTTTTGAAGGCAGGAAGTATGCCTCAGAATAAATGCTTATACATAGAACAGTTCTACAAATTTATTGTAAGAAATCATGAGACAGTACTCAAGGGCTAGACAAGGATGTTTACTGCCTCACTGTATAGGAGAAAAAAAGAAACAGTTAAAACAATTCAGTTTTTCCATTCACAGTGAATTAGCTTTTGAAATTATACATAGATTATGTCATACAAAATATACATAATTATATAAAATATTTGTACACTATAATACAGTGAAGTTTTTCAAGGAATGCAGTGATTCTAAATAGTTGATCATGGAAAAATGTCCTCAGATTAAGGAATCTCAAAAACTCTTACCAAAGGCAGAATTCCAAGAGGTCCTCTGCAATCCCCTGCCCCTGGTATACATGCACTGCCTCCTTGGAACTATGAATATGACCATTTTTACTCCCAGGATGAGATTAGATTATGTGACACAGATGACTTTTAAACAGTAAGATTTACCCAGGTGGATAATGTGACACAACCACATAAGTCCTTTAAATCTGGGTACAAATGTCAGGAATAGAGGAAGTCAGAGATAAGAGCAAGAAGGCCATTTGGCACACAGTTCCAGGTTTGAAGATACAGGAAGCTGCAGGGTAAGGCCTGTGGTGGCTTCTAGGAACTGTGACGATCCCTGACCAACAGCCAGCAAATGAATGGAGACTTCATTCCTACAACCACAAGGAACTTAATTCTGCCAACAAACTGAATGAGCTTAGAAGCAAACCCCTACCCCCAGAGGCTTGAAGGGAACTCAAGTCTGTTTGACATCTTGATTTCAACCTTATAAAATACTCTTGAGCAGAAAGCCCAGCCATGCCATGCCAGATTTCTGACCTACAGAACCGAGAGTTAATAAGTAGACACTGTCTTAAGCTTACTAAATTTGTAGCAATTTGACACAAAACAAGAGAATAACACTACAATGCCAATAAGGATCAGTAAAAAGATATTCACATCTGCAGGCTACAGAAGAGGAAAGACAAACAGATTTCAAAGCAGCCAGAAACAAAGACAAGTTACCTACAAGGAAATAATAATTAATTTGAGGGTTGATTTTTCAATAGTAGAAATTAGTTAAAAGACTGTGGAATGATATTTTCAAGTTTCTGAAGGAAAATAACAACCTAGAATTTTGTAAACAGACAAGCCATTCCTCAAAAATAAGAGTGGAATAAAGATACTTTCAAGCAAACATAAAACTGGGTGTTTTTCTCTAATAGTCACTGATTAGGAGCAAGTTTTAGGAAAAAGAGAAAATAATCCAAAAGAAAAATCTAATATACAAGACAAGAAAATGGAAAATATGTGACAAAATTACTGTATAAAAAAGTAATTATAATGGGGGAGAATGGGAAAAATAAAGTTAATGATAATATCCTGGACAACCATATGTATAAAATCAAGAGTCTGTGATTGATAGTTGCTGTTCAAGCTTTCTAAAGTCTTTGTATCATTAGAAACAGGTATCTGAGATCCAATCTCACCTTGCCAGCCCAGGGAACTGACATGTCAAACCTTCCTGCCACCTCAGGTTGCGCTCACCCTTTGGTAAAATATTAGGCATGTGCACGCATGTGGTAGTGGTTACCTTGATGATTTACTCCCAACACTAATCAAAGCTATATGAATCTCTCTCCAGCTTCCCCAGCTGGAGTGTGGAAGGTGACAGTCTCCTGGGAGACTGACATGCAAACTAAGAAGTTCTAGTTTTATAAACTATCAAATATGATAAAAAAAAATATTTTACTTATATGGATCCCTCAAACAACTATACAAATGACCTGCTCTCTTAACAAGAAATAAAGCTATCCGAACAAAAATATTTGATTGAAGAAAGTTCAGTATAGAGTTCTATTTTCACATTGGAATAAAGACCCCAGGAGATATCCCTAATGAATTCTCAGTATGTACTCTAATGTCCATCAACCTTGTACTGTAGAGAGTACTTAAATTAAGGCATAAGCTTTAGAATCAGTGAGCCCAGATGTGAACATCAATTTCATTACTAAACTAGCCATTGCTTAATCTCACTTAACCTCAACTTCATCATCCATTAAATAGAAATAATAACACGCCTGTCACATACAGCTGTTGTAGAAATAATTGGGATATGCATGTGGATTTCAGAAAGCAGTTGGCAACAAGAAATTCATGGATTGGTGTTAGCTATGAGCACTGATCACACTAATGGAAGCAGCATTAGTGTGACTGATCTTTACCAGTGGCTAACTTACATCTTACTAACATTGGACTTTGGAATACACAGACATATAAAATGCTGGAGTTTGTAGAGAGTTAAAGTTCACCCCCTCCAGCTTACATTATCTATGAGGATTTGATCCCAGAGAGACTCGGGGACTTGTCCAAAGTCACATAGTCAGTAAAAGAAACTCAAATTTGAACCTTGGCCTCTGGCAGAAATGAATATTTCCCCTACATTATAGCTCATGTGCTTTCTTTATCTTCCCAACAAATAACTAATGAAGTTATTAAAGTTAAAATTGGAAGACTTTTCCCTGAGCTCCCTCAGGTTGTGGAAGGAGCATGAGAGGGCCTGGCCAAGGGAAAACTCAGTCTGAGGAAAAGCATATTTGGCTGCCCTGAACAGAGTTCACCAGGATGCCAAGCAAAAGAAAACAAAGAGGTAAACTCATGCACCCATCCTGATACCTTTTAAACCTATTTATTAGATGCAGGCTCAATTTCATGGACAAATAATCCCATCTTTTCAGCAATTGTTTTTCTGGACAAAAAAAAATCTGGAAATGTGCTGACAATGAGATGAAATACTTTAAATTCATACTATCCTTCAAACTTCAGGTCACACTATTTCACCTAACAATCAGTTCCATCATTCAACTTTTTTGACCCCCAACAGAGAGATATTACAGATTCAGTCTCTGGCTTTATTCCTTTTGCATTAGCTCTCTTAGAGTCCTGTCTTCTTTATGTTCTCTGAAGTGACTGTCATTTTTGCACAATCACCAAGTACAATTGAGCGGCTAATGATATCATTCCGATAGACAACTGATGGAAAAACTCCCATGTTCATGCTCCCTATGGAGCACTTGCCCTTGGCTGAGGATAGCATTATTTTCAAATTGTTTAAAGGTGCTATTTCTTAGCTGTTGGAATTAATATAGGTTGGATTCAGTAAATAATTTTTCTATCCTGTCTGCAGGGTCCCCCAGCATCTTCTCATTTACATACAGATGAACAGCTCCTGCCTCCAGGACCTCACTTTGCTCCTTTCTGCTCAGAATTGCAGGGCAGATCAGAAATCCTTACGCATCCTCTCAGCTGATGGGGTGAATGAATGATCAGTATAACTGGAACTGAGCTGTGACATTATCTTTGCCAGAGCTCCAGGTGGACATGGTCAGGTCAAAGGTGCCTTCATTCCCAGCAGTCATAAGTGCCACTTGGTAACGGCTAAAAATCACCTCGTCCGATCACACAGAAAGATTTTCCAAGTTTCAAAGAAGTGAACCCACCCACAGTAAATCCAGATCTCCTGACTTCTAATTCTAAGCCATGACACAGTGTCACCAAGCTCAAGATACCCACACAGATCTCGCTTCTGCCCTGACACCTTTGCAAAGTTCCCGGGGAATTTCCTGCATCTCCCTGCCCTCTCCTCATTCTTCCTTGGGCTCACCCACATTTTATTTATGTATGCTTTCATTATAACTTTCTCTTAATAGCCCAAGCCATAATCACACTAAAAGCTGAAGTCTAATAAAATAGTTCACACAAAACTACAATATTGCTGTCAAGAGAGGACAGTAACAGTGGCCTGACCTCCAGGGAAATAGGGAAGTAGTCAAACCACACCGCTATTTTTACCTGCCTATAATTATAAAAAGATTTGTACCACTCTAATTGAATGTGTGGTCACATGGACATGATTCAGAGCTCTTAGAAGACTCAGATCACATTTAGAGCAACTAGAATCAGAAGATCCCAATCTCTTTCTTCTGTTATTTTGTCATGTGTCCTGGGAGTGTTAATAAAACCAGTCTGGGCCTTGGGTTTCCCATGTAGAAAATAAAGGACTTGGATCACACGATTTCTAGTTGCCCCTTCTAGAACTAAATCCTATTCCATGTTTCCAAGGGGTAATGTAGAGAGAAATCAGAAGCCTGAAGAAAGAGTCCAGGATTTCCATAAACAGTGTGCAGCAAGAGAGGAAACAGGAAGTCTTTCAAATTTAGTCTTCATCTTCATCATGAGCCAAGATACTTTGGCTTTGACTCCCTCTGACCTACTCTCTTATCTCGTCCACCATTTTACTTAAAATATGTCAGCTCAAGGGAAGCTTTCAAATGTAAGCTCTGATAAGGAGTTTAAAACTGTCAATCCTGCGGGCATGACATAAATCAGTGTAAGCAAACACTTAAAGTATTTCTCCTTAGTGTCTATTGGGAACTTAGAGTAAGGATCCAGTTATGAAAACTGGATAATTTGGGACATTAGATAATATGGCAGAGGTCTTTGCTGTGACTTACATGAGCCCTGTGTCTCAAGAGTGCTCCGTGAGTAATGAGACTACCATGCAACATAGAAAAAATAGAAGCAGGAGCAGTCTGGGATGTGCCCCACACACACTGGCCATGAGTTGACCACCAACCCTTTGCCACAAGGCATCCCCTCTTTGGCCCTTGGGCACCAACTCTGCCACTCTGCAAGGTCTCTTGGATGAAAGGTGGCAAGCCAGGGGACTCAGCATTGCCTAAAGGCCATTCTGTCCCATCATCCCTAGAAGTCAGGAAAAGAAATGCACTTTACATAGCTCAATTCATGGGTCTAAAAAGAGTTATAGAGTCCCAGCAACTAATAATATCATCGCATCTGAACAGCATCACACATGACTTTGAGGACCACAAAATTATATTACTAAGCAGGGGAAACACCACTACTCTGATGTAGCCCTTCATTAGTCAACAAACTAACAGAAAGTGCTTCATAGGTTGTTGATAATAATATTCAGTTTCACTTTAAGTGGTCATGCAGTACAACTCCTAAGCCAACTTTTTTCATCCATGTACATTTATGACTTCAGGAAACTCCTTGGAGCTTGGCAATGCAACAAACGAAAAGGGCAGGGAGCTACAACATGTGGATAGACTCTGGTGCTTTCCCACCCCGTCATTCACCCTCTCCTCTAGCACTGGGAAATGGGCACTGCCTGGTTATAGCCAAGGCACATTACTCCCAGTTTCTTCTCAAGTTAGTCTTGGGATTCGGTCCTATCCAATAAAAGATAAAAGGAAGTGCACTTAAGAAGCATCTAGGAAAGTTTTCCTTTTCCAATAACAGGGGCAGACAAAGCTGGTACAATCTCTTCCCCCTGAACTAGGATGTCTTAGTCCACTATTGTGTGGTTGTAACAGAATACCACGACTGGGTGGGTCATGATACACAGAAATGTACTTCTTATAGTTCTGGATGCTGACAGGTTCAAAATTGAGAGACCAACATCTATCGAAGGCCTTTTTTGCTGCCTTAGCTCATTGCAGAATTCAAGGGGGCAAGAGAAAGAAAGCTAGAGATGGTGAACCCTCTCTCCTGATAATGGAACCCCTCCTGCAGTGGTAGCATTAATCCATTCCTCACAGCAAAGCCTTCATGGTCGAATCATTTCTTAAAGGTTCCCGCCTTCCAATGAATGGAAAATGAATTTCAGCACAGATTTTGGAGGAGACAAACATTTAAGCCATAGCAAAGGACAAGATGTTTGAAGATACAACCCCTATCATGTGATTGTGAGAGGGCAAATGCAAGGGAAAGAGAATCGCAGAAGTACCACTATGACATCTCTGAGTATCTGAATCTACACCAACCAGCCAATCAATTACCTCCAATTAATTACCTACCATTTTGAAAGCAAAGCCAATGCTTATTTGACTAAGCTTCCAAAATCTCAGGGCTTTTTTTTTCTTTTTCTTGTTACTAAAAGTATCCTAATTAACATAAGGGAATCTTACAGAATCCAAGGCCTAAATTGGAGTAATCTTTACCTAATCACTTAATACCAGCCACGCCCAAAGACCTAACCCAACTTTTAGCCCAGTCTCACTTAATGGTTTTAGTTTTACTACCTATTTTGTGTATTTCATACATATACAACTTGTATTCTATCTTCTGAAAAGTAGAAATAAAGAAATGTTTACCTTGAAGATATTTCTAAAGCAACTGTATTGTTTCTCATTTTTATTTAAAAATACTAGAATTAAACTTATTTTGATGAAATGCAGTATGAACCATGCTTTCTTTTCTAAGAAAAGTTTACTAAACCATGTTTTTTCTATGAAAAGTTTGTCAGCTGAATTGGATGGTCCTGTGTATACTCAGATGCATGTATTAGAAAGACACAATTGGAGTATATTAGTCAGCTTTCTGACTAATGTACAAATGACACAGGCTGCTTATGAGGTAAAGAGAGGTTTATGTGGGCTGACAGTTCTGGGGTTCCAAGTCCAAGACCAGGTGGCCCCTCTGATATGGACAGTGCATGGCAATGGCAGAAGCACAGGTCAGAGCAAGGGCTCACATTTCTGAACCAGAATCAGAGAGACCGGAGTCCCACAATCCCATTCAAAGGCTCACCACCACCCTCCAGTGACCTAAGGATCTTGTGCTAGAAACTTCCACTCCCCAATGACCTAAGGATCTTCTGCAAGAAACTTCCTTCTGAAGTTTCCAATACCTCCCAAAAGTGCCATCTTGGAGACTCAACCTTTAGTATATGGACCTTAGTGGGACATTTGTCCAAACTATAAAGTGACATTTCTAGTGGCATAGGCAAATACCACACACAATCATTTGCTTGTGCACTTCTTCACCAAGCACATTAGTTACATATATTGATTAAGGAAATCCCCTAAAACTATGCACTCTATGATGTTCTTGTTTATAATAATCCCAAAGTCATTGAGATTTAGCACATAGAAATTGTCTCTATATCTGAATATCTAATTCAGGTTCATTTACATAGAAGAAAAAGATTATTTTCATTCATAAGTAAAGAGAAATGGGATACAAAATGACCTCTCTGAAATTTTGATATGTTCTAATATTCTTCCAAGGGGAAGACAAAATAAAAAGTGAAGTCTTTTCCCAAACAGATGAACTCTGGCAGGTTTGACTCTTTAGGGTTACTTAGGCATAAGCACTGCACTTATTTTCCACAAAACTAATTTCTCTTTTATTAATAAAGAAATCAGACTTAGAACATAATAACTGTCTATGTTCCTACCTCAGAGAGGTGGCTTTTAAGTTTCAGAGGAGGTATGTACTATTATAGTTCTATGAAGTTCCCCGAACCCCTTACTTCAATTTCATTATAAAAACAATTAACATTTATTAAAATTTCTATGCATATTATATGCATTGTTTCATCTAGGCCTCACAAAAATCCGGAGATACGCAATATTGATACTCCCATTTTGCCAAGAAACTGAGGCATAAAAAGTTAGGCAACTTGCCAAAGAAGCACAGGAAGAAAGTCTAGAACTTAGATTTAAACCCAAGGAATTTGGGGCCAGTCAGAATTCTAACCCAATGCATGGAGCAACCTGTAGATGTGTTAAACTATTCAGCTAATATCCCTAAGGAGATTGATTCAGGGGGTAATCATGGGGTGGGCATTTTCATAATGGGAAATGCTTCTCTGCTCTTGATCAACCTGCAGTCTCAGTTCTTCCATCTGCACATTAGCGCGGATGAGAACAGGTGCTGAATGGGGTTATTTGAAGTGCTACTTAGGGGGTTTGCTTTCACTCTGAGTGCTCTGCATGCCTGGAAGTCTGTATTAGCACTGGAACCTCAGATAAAACAGGAAGACTGAGCCGGGCGTGGTGGCGCACACCTGTAATCCAAGCGACTTGGGAGGCTGAGTCAGGAGGATCGCGAGTTCAAAGCCAGCCTCAGCAACTTAGCGAGACCCTAAGCAACTCAGTGAGACCCTGTCCCTAAATAAAATACAAAATAGGGCTGGGGATGTGGCTCAGTGGCCGAGTGTCCCTGAGTTCAATCCCTGGTTCCAAAAAAAAAAAAAAAAAAACAGGAAGACTGAACTCATGGAAACTCAGAGGTGAAAGATGAGCTTCCCTGGTCACTCCTTTTCAAAGGGACTTCCACAAGACACTGGACTATTCACTATCTTATTCTTCAAATAGAAATAATTCATGAGTAACTAGGAAAAAAGTCTCTCCATCTATACCTATATGTAGTAAAATACTATGTGTACCTATTTCTTTTTTTATATTTTTTATTTGTTCTAATTAGTTGGATGTGACAGTAGAATACATTTATGTTTTGATAAATCATACATAAATGGAGTGTAATTTCTTATTTTTCTGATTGTATGTATTGTAGGCTCACATTGGTCATGCAGTCATATATGTATATGAAGTAACAATGTCTGCTTTACTCTACTATCTTCCTACCCACATACCCCTTCCCCTCCCTTCTCTCCCCTCTACATAATATAAAGTAACTTTACTCTTCCCTAGCTCCCCCTCTCATTGTGAATTAGCATCTGCATATCAGAGAAAACATTCAACCTTTGGTTTGGGGGGATTGACTTATTTCGCTTTGCATGATATTTTCCAACTCCATCCATTTACTTGCTAATGCCATAATTTCATTCTTCTTTAAAGCTAAGTAATATTCTATCAGCCACTCTGGAAAGCAGTATGGAGATTCCTCAGAAAACTTGGAATGGTACCACCATTTGACCCAGCTATCCCACTCCTCAGCCTATACCCAAAGGACTTAAAATCAGCATACTACAATGATGCAGCCACATCAATGTTTATAGCAGCTCAATTCACAATAGCTAGATTGTGGAACCAACCTAGATGCCCTTCAATATTTGAATGGTTAAAGAAACTGTGGTATATATACACAATGGAATATTATTCAGCCATAAAGAAGAATAAAATTATGGCATTTGCAGGTAAATGAATTGAGCTAGAGAATATCATGCTAAGCAAGATAAGCCAATCCCCCAAAACCAAAGGCCAAATGTTTTCTCTGATAAGTGGATGCTGATACATAACTAGGGATTGAGGGGAGTAAGGGAAGAATGGAGGAATTTTGGATTGTGTAAAGGGAAATGAGGGAAGGGGAAGAGGAGGGGGTAGGAAAGATGGTGGAATAAGACAAAAATCATTATCCTATGTATATGTATGATTACACAAATGGTGTGACTCTACATTGTGTAAAGTCAGAGAAATGAAAAGTTGTACTCTGTGTGCAATGAATCAAAATGCCTTCTGCTGTCATGTATAACTAAATAGAACAAACAATTTTAAAAAGCAAAAGAAGTTAAATCAAGAATCAATAAATGGGATGGATTCAAACTAAAAAGCTTCTTCTCAGCAAAAGAAATAATCAATAATGTGAAGAGAGAGCCTACAGATTGGGAGAAAATCTTTACCACATGCACCTCAGATAAAGCATTAATCTCTAAGATGGATAAAGAATTTTAAAAACTTAACTTCTATTTCAAGTGTTCTTGTCCCCCAGCTTAAGGATTCCTATTTCCCTTACAAAATAACTCAGCAATCTACATCTGAAAGTGCATCTTGAAGTAAATTCAGATATCAGGTCCTTTAATGTTATCTGGACTTAAAAAGAAAGAAAAGGAGGAAAGTGGTGTCCTTTTAGGTAGAAAAGGACAAACATTTGACTATTTTACAAAATGGTCTAAGGTCAGCCATGGTCATGAGTGAACAACATCACTGAGAAGTTGCTGAGACACAGGATTTTCAGTACTGAAACCAGTATAGTCCCACTGTACAATCCCTGGCAAACCAAGACAGCCGGTCATCCTATCTCTGATCCAAGTTTTCTGTCTGTCTCATCAGTTTCCTTCAGTCAGTTGTCAGTTCTTTGAAACCAATTCAATGTTTTCTTAATGGGTTCATGGATAAACAAGCTAAGATGGAGCCAAATAGAAAGGAATTAAAAAAACAATAAAAGGAACAAACTATCAATTCATGGAAAATAACAGATGAATCTCAAGTGCATTAAGCTGAGTCAAAGAGCTTAGTTTCAAAAACATATTCTGCAGGAACCCATTTAAAGGGTATACTTTAAAAAATATTTAAGTGATGGATAGCAGCTGAGAGGTTGCCAGGAGGTAGGGGTTGAGTAAAGGATATGAGTATAAAAGGATGACATGAGAAAGTTTTCCAAAGTGGCAGAGATATTCTCAGTCCTGGTGGTGATTACACAAATCTGTTCATGTAATAAAATTCATAGAACTCTATACCAAAGGGGAAAAGCGCCTTTTATTATGAGAAAAAAATTAAATAATTTTCCATAGAATTTTTTTAGGAAAGATAAAGGTTTTTTTTTCTTTTTGTTGTTACAGTTAAAATTAACACCAAATTTTAAAAAGCAATTAATAAATGGGCAAATGAATTAAGCAGACATTTCTTGAAGAAATGAAAATGGTCAATAAATACATGGAAAGATAATCAGCATCCTTAGCAAGCAGGGAAACACAAATCAAAACTACATTGAGATTTTATCATCTTGTTTAGAATGGCAAGCATCAGGAATATAATTAATGATAAATGCTGGAGAGACTGCAGGGAGAAAGAAATGGTTATGCATTGTTTGTGGGACTTCGAATAAGTACAACCACTTTGAAAAGCAGTGTGGATATTCCTGAAAAGATTAATAATGAGTCTACCATATGACCCAGCTATTCCACTCCTCAGTATTTATCCAAAAGAGCTGAAATCAGGATACTATAGTGACACCCGCATTCTAATGTTATAGCAGCACAGTTCACAATGTCCAAATTACAGAACCAGCTTGGGTGCCCAACAACAGATGAATAGATGAAGGAAATTCTGTTTATATACACAATGGAATTCTACTCAGCCCTAAAAAAAGAATAAAACTATGTCATTTGCTACAAAAGATGAAACTGGAGAACATCAAGCTAAGAGAAATAACTCAGACTCAGAAAGTCCAGGGTCAAATGTTTTCTATCACACTTGGAAACTAGAGAGAAATAAGAAATAATAAAAGGGGGAATCTCATGAAAATAGAAGGGAGTGCAGTAAGGAACTGGATGGAGGAGGAGAGAGGAGGAATGGGAAAGAGGAGGAACTACACAATGAAACCAGCCAAATTATGCTAAGTGCATGTATGAATATAGCACAGTGAATTCCACTTTGATGTATAATCTTAATGCACCAATTAAAAACAATAAATAAGTAGAAGGAAGAGTAGTAGAGGAAGGGAATCAGGGAGAGAAAAGGAAAGTACTAGGGATTGAAATGGAGTGAATTGTGTTGAATGTATTTATGAATGTTAAAATGAACTCCATTATTATGTATAATTATAAAGCACTCACAAAAGCATAAAAGAGAGGAAAAGAAAAGATGAGCCACACATCCATCCATGTCACAGGACCAAGAGAACTGCATAGGAGTCAAGAAACCTGAGTTCTTGACCCAGTTCCTTTCAACTTGATACACAGACTTTGGTAAATTGCTCCAAACTTCCATGTTCTCTTTTATAAAATGAGGGTCATGAACTGATTCTGTAATAAAATGTTTGAACCAGCTCTAAAATTCTAAGAGGCTATGATCTTGCATCATATGGAATTCCCCAAGTTGTCTGTCTTAAACTTCAGCAAAGACTCAAATTAGCTAAGGGTCATAGTTGGAATAGGCAGACATCAAATGAGGGTATTTCCTAACTTAAAATGCTTTCAAAAGAAGTATAGATAGAAGTCTTTCCCACCAGAAAAAAAAGTAAATGCCACATTTTTTTATTATTATTTTTATTTTTACAGACTTCATTTTGATTCATTGTACACATATGGAGTACCAATTTTCATTTCTATGGTTGTACATGATGTACATTCATATCATTATTAACATACATGTACATAGGGTAATGATGTCTGTCTCATTCCTTTTAATTAGCATTTTTAGGCATTAAGCTACACAAAAGACCCAGTAGAAAATTCTAATATTTCCTCTCATTTATAAGTTGAGATGCAAAATTACACATTTAAGGGGTACTGTATGCTATTTTGATACATGTATATGTTACATGGTGTTAAATGAGGGTAAGCATTTCTGTCTCCTAAAACATTTATCATTTCTTTGTGGAGAAAACGTTCAAAATCCTTCCTTCTAGATTTTTTGAAATACACGTACATTATCCATTATTTATATTCCCTCAACCATGCAACAGAACACCAGACCTTATTTCTCCTTTGTAGATTAACGAGCACCCACTAACCAAACTTCCCCAATCCTCCTTCCACCTCATTTCAATGTTTAAATCAGTATTTTCCTTCCTGCTCAAAATAAGACATAAAAATTAAAAAGAAAGAGAAAGAAGATCACAACTCTTGCTGGAAACTAAGATTTTGTATTTTGTTTTTCTCTGCAGTTTAGATACAGGAATAAGAAAGAAGGGACTTTTTAATGCCACACAAAGAAATTTGTACTCAATGTGAAAGTAGTCAGACCGCTCATAGCTTTATACTGAAATACCAGAACAGAAAACATCACTGTTTCCTTTATATTGGAATGTCCCGTAAAATTTTTCATCTCCATCTCTAGTTGAGAAATTCCTGTGGACACAGAAAGAAGAGGAAAAGGTCACTTGATACAAGACCTTAGGAAACCCGAAGGGATATTTAGGGGAAATTGACCAACAAGTCAGTCTTGCTGGTGCCTGGGAGGGATTTCAGAGATGATTAAAGGGAAGTGTAGAAAGTACAATCTCTCTGAAATTTTGTTTTAATTATTAAAATCTTTTACTCCATAGATTTACTCTATTATAACCTAATGCTGAATCAACTTACAGAATATTAAAATTCATATATGGTGTCCTGATTCTCAATTCTTAACCTTTTAAAGTATTTTGAGTATTTAAAAAAAAATTCAGTTGACATGCTTTTAATTCATTTCACTCAAGTCACCAAACTGTACTTTCATAAAAGTCTATTCATGTACTACATTGAGTTTATTTGGTGTATTGGATTTTTTCAGCAATAAAATTATCTTGTAACTGGCAATTTTAAATTACAAGGCACAAATGAACCTGAAAAGCCACTGTCTAATAAAGCTGTTTGGGTTTAAAGTTGTGAAGGTCAATCTGGAGTGTCAGTTCAATTAGATTAAGAGATGCCTCTGATTAAGAGGTATCTGGCTGTGTCAATGAGGTTGTTTCCAGGAGTTACTAGCACGAGGAACAGCAAATTGACGGGGAGAGCTTCCCTGAATGTGGACGGCACAGTCCAATAGGCTGGGGCCTGGTCAGCACGAAAAGTGGAGGAAGGAAGAAACAGAAGTAGACACAAGCTCCATTCTTCCTGAGCAGGTGCTTCCATTGCTGCTGAAATCACCTGAGGACATCAAACTCCAGCTCCTTCACTTTTCAAAAGTGGACTCTGACTAGTGACTCTCCAGGCAGTTTCCAGGCCTTCGGTGCTGGACTGGGGCTGCATCACTGTGTTGTACCCAAAGAAAATGAAATCATCCAAGCTGATCACGTAAAACCAAAAGAAGCCTTTATTTTAGCTGACCAGCGACGATCACCCTTACACCTAAGAGCGATGTGCCGGGAAAATCGCACATTAGTTCTTTGGTTGCCAACTTTTATGGGGCAGGGGGGAAGGGATTAGGGTGGGGCTATAGTGAGGGAAAGGGATTGGGGTGGGCTATAGGGAGGGGATTTGGGATTGGGGTAGGCTATAGGGAGGGGATTTGGGATTGGGGTGAGGCTGACTCTCCCAATGGCTCTGGAGAATCTCCCTGGGGAACACAACATTTTAATCTGTTTTCTGTTGCTATAACAATTGGATCTCAGAAGATCTGAGGCTCCATCGTCTTCAACTGAGCAGATAATGGTTCTGCCAGTTCTTCAGCCTGCAGATGGCCACTGTGGGACTATGCAACTTCTGATTCTCTGAGCCAATCAAATAAATTCCCTTTTTATAATTATATACTTAAATATATATACACATATTACATAGGTGAATAGATGTGTGTGTGTGTATACTTTTGGTTCTGTTCCTCTAGAGAATCTTGACTAATGTAAAAGTTATCATAAAAAATGCAAGGTGAGTTTTCAACTAAGTAAAATATGATTACTCAGTCCATTTCTCTTGGTATCTTAGAGCCTCAAAACCTCCGATGTTATCAGATTCAACCTGGAACATCTCTTTCAGCAAACAGGCTGCTCGGTACTAGTTTCAATGCATGTTTATGGCTCCTTTATCGAGTATAAGATAACTATAGTTATGTTGGTAAGACTCCATCGGTCTTCATGTCTGTTTTTTGCCAATACCATGATGTTTCTGTTACTATTAAGGTGTAGAAGCTTTTGTTCATTTGGTTTTTCTGTTTTGTTTTGTTTTGTTTTGTTTTGTTTTGTTTTGTTTTGTTTTTGGGTTTGGGTTGCTCTTGTTTTTGGCTTTGCAACCACTTTTGCACAGGAAAAAAAAATGTAAATCAGGGTCCATATGCATAAAAATCAACTTAATTATGTCTGCATTTACTTTTAAAAAGCAAAATGCTATGCTTTAAGAATCAGAAAGAAGTTTTTTTAAAATTTCAAAATCAAATAAATAATAACATAAGAACTATATTATGGTCTAAAGAAGAAGGGACAAACAGGGAATCATAAAGGAAAGAATGAAAAGAAGAAAGGGACAGATGCTCCTTGTATGTGCCCCCCCCCAAAAAAGTTCATGTGTTAGAAACCTAATCCCCAATGCTACAGTGTTGATAGGTAGAACCTTTAAAAGATGATCGGGTCATGAGGAATCAGTCTTCGAGAATTGATCAATGTCATTATCACAGAAGTGGGTCTGTTACAAACTTGTTCCAGTGCATACTCCCTCTCATCTAGGTGGTGCTTTCCACCATGTTATGAGGCAGCAAGAAGGCCCTCCCAGGATGCCAGCACCGTGCACTGAACTTCCCCACCTCCAGAACTGTGAGCCAAATAAATTTCTATCCATTATAAATGACCTGGTCTGTGGTTTTATGTTGCAGTAGCAGATAGCAGGCAGAAAGGAACATGAGAGACATAATAAAGAGAGAAAGACAAACAGAAAAAAGGAAGAGGGAGAAGAAGTGGGAAGGAAGGAAGGAAGGAAGGATAAACGATGAGATGGGCATGGACAGGCACACCTATGATGTATTTCCCCACTCATTACACTCCAGAGATCCATGCTGGTGAGAACCGATGTCCTAAGATCACCGCCCCTTCCCTCCCTGCTAGGGGGGCTGTGCACCTCCCAGCTCCAGGCATTCCTCTTCCTGCTCACACACAACAGCAGGAACACTGACATCTCAGTCTATACTGTAAATAGTTCTTCATTTCTGGATTTTTACCTTAATAGTGCAATATACCCCTAAAAAGTCTCAAATTTTTAAAAGGCAATAATTACAAGAATTATAAATGAAAATCACATCCAGTGTCACATGTCCAATCCTTCATTTTACAAATGGAGAAACTGAGGCTCGAGGCCAAGGTGACTTTCCCAGGGTTTCAGGCTAGCAAGAGAGTAACAGTAAATCAGATCAAGGAGAGAACACAGCATCAGTGCTATCAAGGTGAGAACAGAATTATTTTTATGAATAATTACACCACTAACAGCCTGAGTCTTTCTGCCTTCAAGTTTTCCACCATACATCTGCAGGCTTGGCTCAGTCAAGTCACCACCACTTCCTGATGTGGGGATTGTTTTCCTTTCAAGAATAAATACACAGTAAGAACCAATAAACTCTCAGATGATAAATGCCCTCTTGTGTCAATATTTTCTTCTCGGAAGATGGACTACAACATGAGGAAAATTCTTTTCACCAGCATAATAAATATTTATTGTAAGACACAAACAATACAGTCTTGGGGTGGTTTTACTTTCTGTCCATGCAACATTTTCTCCAAGTCCTTGGGGACATCAGCACAGGGTGGGTGAAGCTGACTGGTTGATCCTGAGCACCAGCTTGGACACCAAGTCCAATATTCCACAGGCATTAGACCACTGAGACGTGGTGCTTGGTGTTTGTTCCATTAAAGGAAATTCAAAGCATGATGTAGCCTGGTCCATACCTACCCATCCAGTGATAAATTCAGTTCCTACATTATCCAGACACTCCAGGACACACTCAAACTCAGATTGGCCCCAAAGCCTGCAGGGCCCCAGCGATGGAAGTTTCCCAACCACCTAGAGGTCATTTCCCTGGGATGGTATGAGCTACTCTGCACCACTCAGCCATGGCTCAGAATCTGATTCTTCTTCCCAAGACAGTGATGGTATCTAATAATCTCCATCCAAAACACTCTCCACCCTTACAAACACACTGAAAATCACGATTCTGACCACAGAAGTGGAGGAATCCAAGTCAAATGACTCTTATCCCACTGATGACTGAATTGAACTGAAAGGGTCATAAGCACTTAATGAATACCTGCTACATAAATGTCATCCCATAATGACTGCACAGGCCTGGCGGAGAGTGAATAGCAATTATGTCCTAGCATGAAACTGTTCTAATTCCACACTTTGAAGTTATTTATTCAGATTACAGTTAGCTGGACTCTTGACCATTGCCTTGTCCCCAACCTTGGCCTGCTGTGTCCCTGTTTTTACTAACATCCCTCCAAGAAGGTGATATGGCAAAATTTGAAGTGAAGCATGTCAATTTAAAGGAATTCTTTGCTAATATCAAAGTTGAGGATTAAACCTGAGTGCCACTAACCTTTGCTATTTGAATCCCTTATGGCTCCCCTTGGTTTAAATTAGAGGACAGATGGGTTGTGAAACAACCCAGTGGCCCAGATAAAGATAACATTTTTGGTGTGCCTTCTAAGGTGCACTTTGGGTTTCTGTTTTTTATCCTAAAGAACAGGTGCCATAATTATCAAGAATACAAGTAACAATAAATGTTGGCGAGGACGTGGGGGAAAAGGTATACTCATACATTGCTGGTGGGACTGCTAATTGGTGCAGCCACTCTGGAAAGCAGTGTGGAGATTCCTCAGAAACTTGGTATAGAACTACCATTTGACCCAGCTATACCCAAAGGACTTAAAATCAGCATACTACAGTGATGTGACCCCATCGATGTTTATAGCAATTCAATTCACAGAACCTAAGCTGTGGAACCAACCTAGCTGCCTTTCAATAGATGAATGAAAAAAGAAAATGTGGTATATATACACAATGGGCTATTACTCAGCCTTAAAGAAGAATAAAATCATGGCTTTTGCAGGTAAATGGATGGATCTGGAGACTATCATGCTAAGTGAAATAAGCCAGTCCTAAAAAAAAATCAAAGGCCCAATGTTCCCTCTGATATGTGGATACATAATGGAGGAAGGGATGAATAGAATTTCAGTGGATTAGAAAAAGGGGAATGAGGGAATGAGCGGAGGAAGGGGAGCTGAAAATAGGAAAGACAGTAGAATGAATCAGATATAACTTTACTATCCTTATATACGAATACACGACCAGTGTAATTCCATATCATGTTATACTCCATGTATGTATAATAAGTCAAATTACACTCTACTGTTCTGTATATCTAAAAAGAACAACAACAACAACAAAAAGAACAGGAGCCATTACATCTTTCCACCCAGGATCCCTTCATTATTTATGAGAAAACAGATGTCTGCCTGGCACATCAAAGTCTCCAGATGTAGGTTAAAAGACCTGGTGCCTCTTGCCTTAAAAATATGCTAGAACCCCAAGCACAGCGGTGCACACCTGTAATCCCAATCCCTGAGGAGGCTGAGGCAGGAGGATCATGAGTTAAGCCAACCTCAGCAAATTAGCAAAGCCCTAAGCAACTCAGCGAGACCCTGTCTCTAAATAAAATACAAAAAAAGGGCTGGGGATGTGGCCGAAGGTAAACAACCCCTGAGTTCAATCCCTGGTACCCACCCCCCCCCAAAAAAGTGCTAGAAATCAATAGCTAATGTATTAAAAATTATCTTTATAATCTGAGAGACAGAGCAAGAGACTGTGGATGTAGATGGGGTCACCACACACATACACACACACACACACACACACACACACACACCTGCAGGTCCCTCTGGTCCTCTTGAAAGTACAATTGCAATAGATAGTCATAGATGAGATTCTGCCAAAGGCAAGGAACATATTAGGTAGCATTTGATAAAATTTCTAGCCTTATAAATCTAATTCTTGATTCCATGCCCCTAAGAGACCTGAATTGAGAGTGAAGAAGTTAGATCAGCAAAATTGAATTCTGGGGGAAGAACAGCTATAGGAGTGATGCACTTAATTTCCTTTAGTGATCATTCTATTACAGAGACAATGGATAATGATGAATCAGGAAGCTGGGGGAAATCAGAGGAAAATAACATGGCCAATATTCTGCTATAGATCAATGAGAAATAATTAATGCTGTCCCTTTACTTGAATTGATAATATTTTACCTTAAAAAATTGTTCACAGTCATTCTACCCACTAAGATATATAAAGCCCTTCCTTGCTCATCACATGGTCTTAAGTACAATCAAGAACAAAGGACAACAGAGAGAAATTTGTCACTGACTTAGAACAATTGCATTTTTCACATGATAAGCTCGTATCTCTCAGATAATATTACTTTTTCTTTTTTCTCCAGTTTTGAAACCAAAGTTTATTCTTAAATTTACAAGATTTCAAGACAATACTTCATTCTAGCTATAAGTAGCAAAAGATGTTATAGTAGGGAATCCAGATGTTTAAACAGGAATGAACCAAGGGCCATCATCTGGGGCACAAGGAGCAGATTACTTTTTGTCACATTTCTTGATTCCACCTGTAGCCAGGGGTCTCTTCCCCACAGCATTACCTTTTAATTCCTCAAGTGTCTCTTGATCTTCTTTTTATTTCTGCTTAGAAGACTTCTCTTCCTCAAACATCTCCTTGGCCTGCTTCTTACACAGTTTCAGGGGCTTCTTGCCACCTTTACAGCCTGATTGGCACCTGCTGCCCCTTCCCAGACCCTGCTCCTGGCCAGTGTTTCATAAACGAAGAGGTCTAAGGATTCTCTGATCACCATAAGAACCTGGTATAAATGCAGAGCGCTGGCCCTTACCTAATCTCCAGCACTTTAGGAATTCTGAGAGGAGTCCTTTATACAGAATTCCCTAGAGATTCTAAAGTACAATGAAGTGTGAGGTTGCTGCAATAGGAACAATCTCAAGTGCATGTCATTCAGGAGATTCAAGCGCAGGCCTAGATCAAAGAGTGACTCAGCTGTGCAGGGTAAAGATTTACTAAGTCTCCTGCTCCCATTTCCTGTCTTACACTTAAGTCACATTTCAACGGAATTCCTTTGGCCCTTAGAGTTGAAAGGAAATGGTTTTATGTTCCTGAATTACCTTTATTAATAGCTTAGTCACACTTGCAGACCTTAATGTAATAAAGACTTGATTAATTTGAACCTGTTAATGGAGAAGTCCCATTAATTTCAAAGGGACCAGAATCAGTAAATTTTTTTTTTTTTGGTGCCAGGGACTGAACCCAGGAGCACTTTACCACTAAGCTATATCCCCAACCATTTTTATCTTTTATTTTGACACAAGGTCTCACTAAATTGCTGAGGCTGACTTTGAACTTGTGATCCCCCTGCTTCGGCATGAGCCACCACATCTGGCACTAGACATTTTTTTTTATTTGTTCTAATTTGTTGTACAAGACAATAGAATGAATTTTTATATTTTGATAGATCATACATAAATGGATGTTATTTCTCATTTTTCTGATTATACATATTATAGGATCACATTGGTCATGCAGTCATATATGTACATGAGGTAGTAATGTCTGTTTCATTCTACTATCCTTCCTACCCGCATACCCCTTCCCTGCCTTTCACTCTCCCTACCTAATATAAAGGAACTCTATTCTTCCCTATCCCCACTTATTGTGAATTAGCAACTGCATATTGGAGAAAATGTTCAGCCTTTGGTTTTTATTTCACTTAGCATGATATTCTCTAACCCTATCCATTTACCGATAAATGCCATAATTTCATTCTTCTTTAAATCTGAGTAATATTCCAGTGTGAGTGTGTGTGTGTATGTGTGTGTCACATTTTCTTTATCCATTCATCCACTGAAGGGCACCTAGGTTGGTTTCATATTTTAGCCGTGGTGAATTGAGCTGAATATAAACATTGATGTGACTGCATCACTGTAATATGTTGATTTTAAGTTCATCAGGTATAAACCAGGGAGCAGGATAGCTGGGTCAAATGGTGGTTCCATTTCAAGTTTTCTGAGGACTCTCCATACTGCTTTCCATAATGGTTGTACCAATTTGCATTCCCACCAGCAGTGTATGTACAACATAATAATAACCTATTCTAACTTATAATCTAAAGCAAAATTTAAGAGGTGAGTTTTTTACCTTGATGTAGGATGAGAGGTACTGAAAATCTCCCCCTTTGCCAACCCCAAGGTCCATTATTACCAATTGTTCTGGATTTTTTCCCTCTCTGGTTGAACAAGCATTTGGATCCATCTGCATAACTAATAGTAAACAGAAGGAAATAATCATTATTAAGAGATACAGTATGCCAGGCACTGATCTCCTTAGCTCTCTCTCATCTCATTTACTCATCATCATATCCCTGGGAGTAGATATTATTAGCTCTGTTTTACATTTGAAGTTGAGGGTCATATAACTACTGAGAAATACATGATGCCAAGGTGTCTACTCTCTGGGTCAGGAAGCAGTCCTTAATACACCAGGCAGAATCATGTTTCTCTCAGTGCAAAAATACCTAAAGGAGACCACATGTTTGTTACAGTAGAGTGTAAAGAATATAATGGGAAAAAGGGTACTTTAAAGTTCATTAGACTGAGTTTGAATTAAGAACGTGTCCCTAGCACTGGGATTGTGGCTCAGTGATAGAGCACTTGCCTAGCACATACGAGGGTTAGGGTTCAATCCTAAGCACCACATAAAAATAAATTAATTAATTCTTTAAAAAGTATCCCTATAACTGCATGCGCAACATAATAATAATCTTGAACATAATAATGACCTTGAACAATGTCACTTAATTTACTATGCCTCAGTTTCCTCATCTATAACAGGATACTATCTATTCCTTTCTTATGAGTAGTAATTAAAATTAACAGAGAACAATGTGAAAGCATCTAACAATATAACTAAGAGTTAATAAATTTTAGTTAAATTCTTCTCTTTTTTAGAAAAAATCAATTAGTTCAGTAAAAATATGTTTCTCACATCTCACTGGGGCTGCTCATGAAGGGAATGAGGAATCAAGGAGTCCCTGGAGAATGGAAGGAAAGAAGGTGTTTATAGGTGGGAAAAATGTAAAAAGAAAATGTGGGTGGGTACCTATTGTGGTTTGGATAGAGGTGTCCCCCAAAAGTCCCCGTGTTAATGCAGGGACTGCATTATGATGCATAATGTTTCGAGGTGAAATAACTGGATTATGAGAGCCATAATCTAATCAGTCCATCCTAGTCTGAATGAACTTGGTGGTAACAGTAGACAGGAGGGGCGTGACTGGATGAGAAGGGTCACAGAGCGCATACCCTGGAAGGGTTCATCTTTCCTGTGGCTCCTTCCTCTCCTCTCTGCTTCTTGGTTGTTATGATGGGACAGAGCTCCTCCACCACCCACTTCCACCATGATGTCCTGCCACACCTTGGGCCCAGAGCAAGACTCAGTATTTCGTGGATGCTCTCTTCACCTGGCTGCCTCCTGCTGACAAGGCCTCCTTCACAGTCCTTCTGAGGAAAAGATTTCTTCTTCTCTTGCCCATCTGTACTCAAAACCTAGAGAACAGTGTCCTCCTTGACCCCACTGCTCCTAATGTACTTCTCTTCTCTTTGCTGGAAAGTCCAGATCTTTGGTCAAAGATTAAGCCACCATGTGCTTCCTAATTCTCACTGTCATCTACAAATCATGGTCACGTCTCTTCACTTCCTGACGACGATCACCTGGTCTGTGTTTTCCTTTCCACCCCTACTTTTGTCACGATATTTAATGACGTCAGCACTCTGGTATCTCAGTTCCTCCACTTGCACATATTCAAAGATCACTTCTTCCAGTCTAGTCTCCTGCTCCAGCTTGTCATCACTATCAACTGTACTACCTCCAAAATCTCAGCCTCAGGTTTCATGTTCTGAACATCTGGATTCATTTGCTCTATTCACACCCTGCTGAAGTTCCCCACTTCCAGCTGTGAAAAGTCGCTGACGCTCTCTTCTCCTCATTGTCACTTGCCTCTTCCTTGAAGTGGGTTCAGATGTTATTGGTCCTTCATTAGAATGAGTCCCTTAGAAACGCTCTTCACACCGGTCATTTTCATCCCAGCTTACTTATCTGGCAAATCTCCAACACTGATTAGACCCAACGATCTGCCTGTTTGAGGTGTCTCAGCCTGAGAAACCAAATTTGCCAAAGTGAAACATACGACCATGCTGTAAAGGTTGTGGTTTCCTTACACATTATGACCACAGAAATGTATTTACCAGCTGCCTCGCTCCTCACAGAAATCTATCTAACTATATCCTTCTTAAAACACTTTCTCTTCTTGGCTTCCAAGACTCCACACTTTATTGTCATTCTTCTGCTTCAGAGGCTGCTTCTTTCCCATCTACTTTGTAGAATGCTCCTTGTCTCCTCACACAAAGTGGTAAGATGACCAGGGCGCAGATCTAGGTTCTTATCTAAAACCTATGCCCACTCCTCGGAGTGCTAATCTATCCCTCTATCCCTCTGGCTTAATATCCTGTCTATGATAATAACTTCTAAATCACCAGTTCCAATCTGTCTCTTAAACTTTAGATGTTCATAGCAAATCACCCCAGGATCTTTGTCTTTATCCCCAAAATACAGCTCTTGATTCCTACTCTGCTGCCTCCTTAATGTCTTCCTCAGTCTCTCAATAAATGAGCAACTACCTTATTACTATCCCATTTATCCAGCCAAACACCTAAGGGTAGTCTGAGATTTTTCCCCCTTTCTAGACTCCCACATTGATTTCATCAGCAGTCTGGGATGCAGCACAATCTCAACACCTATGCAAGAAGTGAATGAATAAATGAATAAAAAAGCATGTACAATTGCTTTGTGCCAGGAGCAGAAATTTTTATTTTTTTATTTTTGGGCTACCAGGAATTGAACCCAGGGGTGTTTAACCACTGAACCACATCCGCAGCCTCTTATTGCATTCTATTTAGAGATAGGGTCTCACTGAGTTGTTCAGTGTCTCGCTAAGTTGCTGAGGATGACTTTGAACTCCAAATCCTTCTGCTTCAGCCTCCTGAGGTGCTGGCATTACTGGTGTGTGCCACTGCACCCTGCCAGGAGCAGAAATTATGAGAAACTACTTCTCACAGTCCAAGGACGTGAGCAACAGCATTCATCCTAAACATGATTTTTTAATAACTGATGAGGAAATGAAACCTGTAATAAAGTCAGATGCTGAGATTTATAGCAAGAGTCCTTGCTTCTCAGATTTGGTCACTTCCTTTAAAATTACTGGCACAGTCTGCCCAGTGCTACTATTTTGGGAGATATGATTTCTCTTCTGTTAATCTGTTTAAAGAAGCCCTGGCATGCTGCATTTCTAAATCATTACCCTGCAAATATAATAAATCCCTGAACTTCTATAATATATTGATTGCCATCCATTGACTTTGTGACTACTGAGATGAAAACTTGGAGAAAAAACTAATTAAACCAACTTTAACTGAAAGGATCCATTGGTTTGGTGTAGCAGAGCTGAAAGATAATGAACCATACTATATTATCTTTGGGAGCAACTTCTGAGAATGGAATAAAGAAGAAGCTTTTTTTTTCAACTTAATATTTTAATCCAACATTTTCTATTTGCTTTTCAAACCTAAACTCAATTTAGAATGTAAACAATTAATGTTTTTAATAATGAGAAACAATTCTCTTTTCTCCTGGTACACACACACAAGAGTAGTGCCTATAAAAATGAATTGTTCTTTCAGTAAAAGAGCAAAAACTTGAGCCCAGGGTTGACTCACATATCTGTATTGACAGCCCTCCACATTTCTTTTAATCATTTTTGAATTCAGAGAGAACTTACCAGATGTTAAGTGTGCAGATCACTCACTCCAATAAAATTTTGGCTAAAACCCAGGTTGTAAGTTCACTCCCCATGCTGCCAAGTCAGTCATAACAGTTACTCCTGAGGAGACCTCCCTCAGAGGTGCCCAGTGGTCACAGACACCTGGAGGGCAGAAAGTACAGCCTATCCACCACCCCGGAAGATCATTTCATTTCAAAAACCCCCTCAATTAGGGAATAAACTTTGTCATTTCTTAGTTTTTCCATCTGCAGTATGACCAAACTAATTCAAATAAAAAGAAAAAGAAATTACACAGAAAAAGAAGAACAAGTAAAGGACTTGGAAAGAAGCAGAAATTGTCAACATAAGAATTAAAAAGGTTGGGGGACTCCCGTGTCCACTAGAGACTTGACTGAAGGTGCCATGTGAAGGGCACTTTTCAAATACAGAGAGGAGAAATCCCTGACAATCCATGGACACTGTTGAAGCTATTCAGTAAAACCGTGGGGACTTCTTCACTGGGCAGTGAGAAACAGTGGTGAATAACTTGAGTTTTGGAATCATGTCTAAAAAAAGTTCATGAACAAAGGAGTTTGTGCAGCTGATTCTTGCAGAAGTTGTAAAAAAACTACCATATGGAGTAAAAGCCCTAAGTTAATTACTTCAAGAAAATGTTTAATTTCTCTACCTTCATTTTTATTACTAAGAAGGTATTTAATAACAACATCTGTCCTGTGGGGCTGGCTTAAAGGTTGATCACAATAACTAATACTCAGAAGTATTTATTACATACCCAGCACTATTAAAATACTCTGGTCAGGACCAGCTGCTTGGATCCCCCAGGTCTGAGCACAGGCCTGCCGTGGGAAGCCCCAGCTGTGAACACAGACCAACAAAGCCATCAGGCCCGCCAACTCCAGCACCAACAACAGGGCTGTGACCCATCCCTGGTCTAGTGCCCAGGCCTGCCCCCTCACTGTGACTGACCATCTATCGACACCAGGTTGCCTTTGCCCACAAGCATTGATTATTCCTGATCTGGAGGCAATGGGACAGCACCCTCTTTGCGACACCACGTTATCAAGCACCTCTCAGGCATCAGACTACTGAAAAAAAGGAGGTTGGTCAGTACAGTATAATTTTTTTGCAGAACTTTTTTAAATAGTATTATTACGATCATTCCTATTATACCTACTATATTCCCACTTTTTTCTTCTTTTATTATTCTTATCACTCTATCATCCTTTTATCTGTTTCCTTGGACACTTTTTCTCTCTTTTCTCATGCTAACAACCTATTTCTTTTAATTCTGCTTTCACTATTCCTACAACATAGTACCTCTATAGATTCACTTCCTATTTCATTAACGTTATATTCTACACCCCTCCTCATCCTCTTTTTCCACCATTTGAAATTATGGTTCTTATTATGCTGTAGATAATAATTTGAACTCATCTCTGTATATTATGACAACACAGTTAATATATACATAGGGTCTATATGGATTAAGAATGCATATTGTTTATATGGTGTGCTGCTAATATTAATCTCTTCAAGTTGAGGTATTGGAAATCTTCATGGACACTATAAGTCTTTAAAGGGAAACTGCAATACCTCTGAGTTGCCCTGCTAGAGCAGAAGATACACAAGCAACATGAGAACACAAGGGAAAAAAGTGTCCCAAACAAACCTAGATGCTATATAATAGAACCCAATGACAACATGGTAGAAGGAATGTTAGGAAGGAACTTCAGAATGCACCTAATCAAAATGATCCAAGAAGCAAAATAATGAGATGAGAGAGTAAATGCAGGCAACCAATGATCACACCAATAAACAGCTAAAAGAGCAATTGCAGAAAAGAAAAAAATCATTTCAATAAAGAGACAGAGATTCTGAAAAAAAAACAGAAATCCTTAAAATGAAGGAAACAATAAACCAAATTAAAAACTAAATAAAAAGCATAACCAACAGGCTAGATCACTGGGAGGACAGAACCTCAGACAACAAAGACAAAATATTTCATCTTGAAAACAAAGTTTAGCAAAAAGAGAAGATGGTAAGAAATCATGAATGAAACCTCCAAGAATTATGGGGTATCATGAAAAGACCAAATTTAAGAATTATTGGAATTGAGGAAGGCAACGAGATACAAACCAAAGGAATGAATAATCTGTTCAATGAAATAATATCAGAAAATTTCCCAAATATGACAAATAAGATGGAAAATCAAATACAAGAGGCTTACAGGACACCAAATGCACAAAATTACAACAAATCCACACTGAGGCACATAATAATGAAAATACCTAACATACAAAATAAAGAAAGAATTTTAAAGGCTGCAAGAGAAAAGCATCAGATTACATACAGGGGGAAACCAATACAGATATCAGCAGATTTCTCAGTCCAGACCCTAAAGGCAAGAAGGGCCTAGAACAACATATTTCAAGCTCTGAAAGAAAATGGATGCCAACCAAGAATCTTATACCCAGCAAAACTCATCCTCAGATTTGATGATGAAATAAAATCCTTCCATGATAAACAAAAGCTAAAAGAATTCAAAAACAGAAAGCCTTCACTACAGAATATTCTCAGCAAAATATTCCAAAAGGAAGAAATGAAAAACAACAATGCAAGTCAGCAAAGGGAGGAATTACCCTCAAGGAATAGCCAATTAAAGGAGAAATCAAGTCAAGTTAAAAGCCAAAAATAAGCCAAAATTACTGGGAATACAAGTCATATCTTAATAATAACCCTGAATATTAATGACCTAAACTCATCCATCAAAAGACATAGACTGGCAGGTTGGATTAAAAAGAAAGACCCAACAATATGCTGCCTCCAAGTGACACATCTCATGGAAAAGGACATCCACAGACTAAAGTTGAAAGCATGGGAAAAAACATACCACACACATGGACTCAGTGAAAAAGGAGGAGTTTCCATTCTCATTTCAAATAAAACAGACTTCAAGCAAAAGTTCGTCAGAAGGGATAAAGAAGGTCATTTCATACTGCTTAAAGGAAGCGTGAATCAGCAAGACATAGTGATCATAAATATTTATGCCCCAAACAATAGCACATCCATGTATGTTAAACAAACCCTTCTCAATTCCAGGAACCAAATAGACGAAAACACAAAAATACTACATAACTTTAATACATCTTTCTCACCATTGGACAGATCTTCCAAACAAAAATTGAACAAAGAAACCATAGATCTCAATGACATAATCAATAATTTAGACTTAACAGACATATGTAGAATATTCCATCCATCAATGAGTGAATACACTTTCTTCTCAGAAGCACATGGATCCTTCTCTAAAATAGACCATATGTTATGTCACAAAGCTACTCTTAGCAAATACAAAAAGATAGAGATACTACCTTGCATTCTATCAGAGCATAATGGAATGAAATTAGAAATCAATAATAAAATAAAGAACAGAAACTACTCCAACACCTGGAGATTAAGTAATACATTATTGAATGATGCATGGATAACAGAAGACATTGGGGGGAAATAAAAAAATTCATAGAGGTAAACGAGAACAATAATACAACATACCAAAATCTCTGGGACACTATGAAAGCAGTACTAAGAGGAAAATTCATTGCATGGAGCACATTCAATGAAAGAATGAAAAGTCAACAAGTAAATGACCTCACATTACAACTTAAAGCCCTAGAAAAAGAAGAACAGAGTAACACCAAAAGTAGTAGATGACAGGAAATAATTAAAATCAGAGATGAAATCAATGAAATTGAAACAAAAGAAACTATTCAAAAAATTGACAAAACAAAAAGTTGGTTCTTTGAAAAAATAAACAAAATTGATAGACCCTTAGCCATACTAACAAAGAGAAGAAGAGAAAAACTCAAATTACTAAAATTCAAAATGAAAAAGGAACTATCACGATGGACACTATTGAATACAAAACATAATTAGAAACTATTTTGAAAATCTATACTCCAACAAAATAAAAAATCTCAAAGACATCGACAGGTTTCTAGAGACATATGATCCGCCCAAACTGAATCTGGGGGACATACACAATTTAAATAGATCAATTTCAAGCAATGAAATAGAAGTCATCAAGAGCCTACCTACCAAGAAAAGTCCAGGGCCAGATGGATTCTTAGCTGAGTTCTACAAGACCTTCAAAGAAGAACTCATTCCAATATTCCTCAAAGTATTCCATGAAATAGAAGAGGAGGGAAACCTTCCAAATTCATTTTATGAAGCTAATATCACCCTGATACTAAAACCAGACAAGGACACATTAAGGAAAGAAAATTTCAGACGAATATCTCTAATGAACATAGATGCAAAAATTCTTAACAAAATTTTAGCAAACTGCATACAAAAATATATTTAAAAGATAGTGCACCATGATCAAGTTAGTTTCATCCCAGGGATTCTAGGTTGGTTCAACACCTGGAAATCTATAAATGTAATTCACCACATCAACAGCCTTAAAGTTAAGAATCACATGATTATTTCAATAGATGCAGAAAAAACATTTGATAAAACACAGTACACCTTCATGCTCAAAGCACTAGAAAAAATAGGGATAGTAGGAACATACCTCAACATTGAAAGGCTACCTATGCTAAACCCACCACCAACATCATTCTAAATGGAGGAAAACTGAAAGCATTCCCTCTAAAAACGGGAACAAGGCAGGGATGCCCTCTTTCACTGCTTCTATTCAACATCATCCTTGAAATTCTAGCCAGAGCAATTAGACAGATTAAAGAAATAAAAGGAATACAAATAGGAAAAGAAGAACTTAAACTATCACTATTTGCAGATGATATGATG